>JAHHZJ010003166.1:0-63513 GCA_021437245.1 Aegilops speltoides
CACCGTGTTCCTCATGTGTAATAAGAGCCAAAGTCTCCTCATCATAGTCACTAGCGGACTCATACCCACCATCCTCAAGAGCAATCATCACACGCTGAGATTTGCATTCTCTCGCAAAATGTCCTCTTCCCTTACAACGACGACAAATAATATCACTTGTGTGCCCTGTTGACGCCATGGAAGAAGAGCTCTGCAGGCCCAGCAGGTGTGCTCTTGGCGATAGTGGTGGTTGTGCCCTTTCTTGTATCACGGTGGGAGGTGGCACCAAGGAGGTGATGGTGCAAAGGAAGTAGATGATGCACGTGGTGTCCATGATGAAGGTCGACCTGCAGAAAAGTTAGTGCGCCAATGCTCGTCGATCCTGCACTTCACGCTCAGCTTTACAAGCAAGATGGAATAAACGAGTGATATTATTATAATCCTTATAATCTAGAATGGTCTGAATCTCTATTTAATCCACCTAGAAAACGTGCAAGCATAGCTTCATTCTCCTCAACAATACCACATCTAATCAAGCCAGTTTGTAATTCCCGATAATATTCTTCTACTGAATTTTTCCTTGTCTTAAGCGCTGCAATTTTTGAAGTAATTCACGTTGATAATATGGTGGAACCCAACGAGCACGCATAGCAGTTTTCAAAGCAGCCCAAGTAGCTGGAACAGGATATAATCTACAATGTTAGGACCACCAAACACATGCAAAGCTAGTGAAAGCACAAACAGCAGCAGGAACACGTCTCTCCTCGGGATATTGTAAACATGTAAATCGTTGTTCAGTTTCTAACTCCCAAGTAAGATATATATCAGAACATATCTACCCTCAAATGGTGGAATATTCAATTTTAGTTTAGGAGATGGTCATGATCTCGCACTGAGGGGAGCCCTAACATTGCCATTATTTGCATGTGGACGACCGGTGGTTGTGGTGCTGGTGGTTGCACGTAGTTCGATGTTGATCAACCTCATCCTCGTAATCTTCCACATAATCATCCTCGTCGGTACCAGCAGCAGCAGAGCAGGAGCCAAAGAAGCACCAACAGCAGATAGCAATGCACCAGAATTTTGTCTGGCTCAATAGGAACACGCCGAGCTCGGCCCATACTGATTCGGAAGGGGCGAGTTGTTGTCGTTGCAGAGGTGCGATAGGTGCAGCCGGCGGTGGTTGTGGAAAACGCGAGCAATTCATCAAACTTGCTATCAAGCTTTGTTTCAAACGTCTTCTCAATGCCATCTATCTTCTCCATGGCCTCGTCAAATCTGTTTACCACATCTTGCACCTGTCCAATCATCATTTGCTGAAACTTATCATGTAGCTGTTTGTTTGTCGTTCTCCCAATCAGTCTCATCGGCCTGTGTTCCTGCCATGGTTAGCAGCAATAGAAACACACAAAAATATGATCCCTGAGACTACTAGGAAGTGGTGGTGGTGGTGTGGTGGGCAGTCACAAATCCATGAAGCAAATCTCAAATTCTACCAGTTCTTACCCAGCGGTGGTGATCGGCAACCATTGTAGTCAAAACTCTCAAAGCTTGGCTATAGTGATTACCAGGAGAATCAAACGCACGACGAGATGTATGTGGAGCTGGGAAGGCTTATAATATGGTAGCAAAAGGGTCAAGAATAATCAAATCAGAGATGCAAAGTTGAATAAACGCTCAACGACGCAGATCTTGGCTGGTCCTAGGCTAGACCGTATAGAGACGCGAGCCTAGAACACTAACAAAATCACGGCGCTACACGTAAACAAAGGAAAAGCACACTCTGATTTTTTTTCGCTTTTTTTTGCGCTGCTTTTTTTTTTTTTGCGCTGCTTTTTTTTTTTTGCGAAAAATCACTATAATGGCGAGTGTCTCAAAACTCTTCCTGTGTCAAACCGACAGGATGGGCACGAAATTTTTTCGACCAAAATTTTTTTTTTCGATCGCCGGACCCAAAAACTGAAACGGGTCAAAAAACTTTCTATAACGGCGATCGCTCAATACGCTTAGAAACACCTAAAATAGGATAGCCGAAAAATTTTTATCCCGTGCGTTTTGGAAAATTTTGGGCCTAAACGGAGAGTTTTTTGGAAACCAACCTCTTCTACGGACGGCAAAAGATTGCTGGAATCCGAAACCTACTCAGACAAGGAAACACGAATCGGAAATTAGATGGATCCCGAAAACAAACCTAATATGCAAGGAACTCGGATTGGTGGTGGATATATGGTGGTGGTATATGGCAGCGGTGGTGGTATATGGATACGGATTCGAAGCGGTGGCGGATAAGCGGTGGTGGTAGATGGCAGGGGTGATGATGATGGTGCGGCGGTGGCGTGACAACTTATGACCAGAACTCGAAACTCTAAAAGACTAGACTCTAAGACCAGCAACTAGACACGACGATGCAACCGCAAATTCAACAACGCAAATACTGTAAAAGATTATGCAAAGGCTCGATTGGTTCGGATATGATGACCTAACCCTAATTTTTTTGGCTTTTTCGTGGACTGTAGGTATGAAGAACAGACTCGATCTAAACTACGAAAAACTGTAAAATCTCACCGAGCAACATGGAAATCTGATACCACTTGATAGAGGCAAAGGTGTCCCGTCTTTCGATGAGATGGTGGATTTCGCTTTGGTGGAAGTCGACTTTGACGATCCGACTACGAAGTCTGCGAGGACGTCGCACTTAGCAATCGCTAAACCAACTCCGAGCGGTTATTGACCACGCCAGAGCACGATCAACCTGACCACGAGGGTCTATTTCCTGCGAGCAAACGAAGAACAAGCAAGAAACTGAGATTGCAATCTGGATATTGCGAATATAAGATGAAAGCTTTATTGATCAAGGTGGGGTTACGTGACGCCTTTGTCCGGTCGTTGAACACAAACGGCACGCCGAAGTTGCAGCTATGGCGAACTTTTGATCTAAACAAAACCCAAAGTCTAAACGGTGCCCTAAGGGCTGTATATATGGGGGAAGAGGAGGGAATTTCGTGGCCCTTGAGGGTGGGGTCCGAAACCAACCCTATCTCTTGTTTCCCCACACATACGGACTCTAAAAATAGCCTATACTTAAGTATTTCGAAATTACATGGGCCTGGCCCAATATTAAGGTGACGCAGCACCTAGAATAGCCTATGGACGAATATTATGAAGTGGCATCTTGTATATTTCGTCCAAGGCTTCATGCACTCCATATGGTGGCTTCAAAGTCCTGAAATCATCACTTGTAACCCCGTTCTTGATCCCCTTGCGCATGCCATCAACTCCATGTGTGTTCTTGCTCCAATGTTCATCCTTCTCCAAGCTAGGCCCTTCATTTGTAAGCAAAACAAATGTATCCAATTTAGGCAGCATCATATTCTCATGAACATTAGAATCATTACCAAGAAACGAAAGTACCTGGTAATTTAGTTGGCGTGCGCGAGCTCTAGTAATTGGTCCGGTATGTATAGCAGCAGGGGTTGTGGGTGTAACAATGGTATTGATGTCCTCATCAAGGCCGGTTCACCAACAAGGCGCGGATCTCGTCCATTGTTGCATCGTTCTCTTGCTTGTGCGCGTCGAGCTTGTTGTTGAAGTAGTCTCGTGTACGTTGCTCGGAGAGTCGCAAGTCGGTGGCGAGGTTGTCGATGCGGTCGTTCATTGCTTGTTGCTCTTGATGCAAAGCTCGTTGTGCACCAAAGAGGTGGCTCTTGGTGATGTATGATGACATGTCGTCGTCTTGCTCGATGAAGAGTGGGTTGGTAGAAGTACTTGGCCTATCCATCATTCCAAGCAAAATGTGAGTGGTAGAAGGAGAAGAACTTATACCAATGTACCTTTGACCGATGTTGAAGAGGAATCAAGTTCACTCAAATGCGGGCAATGAAATAGCACTATTGGTACCAATTCTTGTCGGTTCTCACACGTACACAAGTAAAAGCTTATGGTGGAGCTTGGTTAGGATGGTGGCATAAAATTTGATGCAATACTAAGTGAGCTTCAATAGTGTTGGAAATCATTCACAAATTTGCAAATGCAACAAGTAGACCAAGCAAATAGTGGAACACGGGAACACACACGCAAATAGATAGATGGGATTGTGCAAACGAAAAGTGAGCCAAAATGTGGAACCCACAAAAATGCTCTTCTTGCACAATACTAGAGACACGCTAGCACGATTGCACAATAGGCGGATACGGAACTTGTGCACAACCTACTAGGCAAAATGCAACAATCTCTAGCCCAAGTATGCTATATGTATGGTATTTCGGTGCTATGATCCAAGATGATCTTATATGACAGTTTTAATGGTGTATGATGCTATGGTTCTTGCTCATAAGCTCTTTGCTTATTTTTCCTCTTTGCTTAAAAGCTTGGGTGGCTCTTTCACTTTTGAGCTCTTTTCTCATGCAAAACTTCACGAACCAAGATAGCAATTGTGTATGCGATGACAACGTTGTGACACACAAGTTGATGCCAAGATATGCACCACGATGGTATGGTATGTAAGCTATGGAGTATGATCACTAATGTGCACAAGTCACGTTGCCGGCAATACTCAATGGCTAGTCTCGATGGGTAAGCTACGCAAAAGTAAGGCCATGTGGGGTATCAATGCAATTGCAAGGTATGACAAAGATGTCGTCGAAGTTACCGTCCTTGGCGATGATGAGACCCTTGCAAAGATGAGCCGTGGTGATGATGAAGTCGAACCGTACCTAAATAGCCGAAACACAATAGGACACGGGAGCCACAACTCAAAATCTCAAGGACCAAAATGTGTCAAAATCGTCATCGGAGGTATTGGAGAGGATGGTGGTGTATGTGGGTTTGGAAGATGTGGTGGAAGGTGGGGTTGTGGTGGTGGCCGAACTGAAAAATTCAGTTTCGCCACAGTTTCACGGACGTCCGGGTTTTACAGTCGTCCGGTCGTCGGACGTTCAGCAGGGTCCGGTCGTCCGGTGCCTGGGCGAAAATTCGGGCACGGGATGAACTGCGCGATTTCGGGGTGGATGGAGGTGATGAGGTCGAAATCGAGCAGATTGGTGGATGGAAAAGGGTGGGGACGGTGGGGAAAGCTAGATCCACACGTAGCAACTCAAATCCATGAACCAAATCCAACAAAATGTCAACTCACCAACAAATCACAAAAAAAATTGGGGCTATTTTTGGTGGGGAATTTTCGGATTTAGGACGAAAACAACAAAATCAAGCTAGAAAAAGAGGGGTAGGGGCTCCAAAAACGTGATCAACGTGGCTCATGATACCAAGATGATGTAGGGCGAACCCCTAGGTGGACGATCTTTCACGTTTGGAGTGGATCCTCCGGGGAATCACGAAGAACACGCAGAAGCACAAATGGGAAACACGGGGAAAACAAGAGAGAATCACTAAACCAACAAGGAATCAATCACACAAGTGCTAGATCATCGAGAGCAAATAGTAACACATGATCCATATTCAACAAAGGTAAGGATACAAAGGAACTGTTCTTCTCCGTGAGGAGGTCTTGATGGTCTTCCCTAGAAGGGGTCTTGAATCCGCTTGGGGGATCTTCTCCGAAGAGGTCGTGAACTCTGAGGAGAAGTATCCAAGTGGATGAGCAAGGCTCTCACACAAATATGAGCTAAACCAATGCTGCCCTAGAAAGGTGGGGACGAAAGAGTATATATAGTCTAGGGGGTGAAGAGGTACATGGGCTACGGCCCAACATGAAATCAGCACTCAGGTGTCGGACGTCCGGAAGGCATCGGACGTCCGGTGCTTTGGAACGGTCCGGACGCCCGGGGCTGTCGGACTTCCGTAAATTCGGCTCTGGTCTCAGTCGCCCGGTCGTCCGGTGGCTTCGGTCTTCCGTTAATTTCCTCTCGGGTGCCCAGTTGCCGGACGTACGGAGAGCGTCGGTCGTCCGTGGCCCTGGGAGTTGTCGGACATCCGGGAAGGGCTGGTTGTCCATGGCCTGTAGCTTTGTCCTGTCTTCCTTCCCTCGCTGCAGCATCTCCCAGGGCTTGGACGTCCGGAGCCGGTCGGTCGTCCGGTGCCTGTAGCATCACAAACGGCCTTCCTTCGTGATGCCCGTGCTTGGCATCCTTGCCACCTTGGCCATTGGGTGTTGCTGTCACGTGGCTCTCCTCCAGGTACCTGATCACACACAGAGTGTCCATATTAGGTCGTAGCCAAGTCTCGTGAGTAGAGAGAGGAAGTTCGGAGAGGAGCGAGTTCACCTTATCTTCGATAGCCTTTGCTCTAGCTCTTGTCATGGGTCCAAGTGGTGTTGAGGGAGATGTAGATACGTCCATGGGGATGAGCGAGGGATGCTCCGCATCACCTGGCATCGGTCAATATATATGTGGAAACGATATTTCCACTATAGAGGACAAGAAATTTTGGGGCAATCAGGCAAAAAGCGCACGAGAAAATGAAGTACTTTCAAGGACTGCCATATATTGGACAGATGTTCACTAAAACGGTCATAATTTCGTCATTCGGAGTCCGTGTCGGACCCATAAGTACTCAAATTGCTCGCAGCGAGTGCGCGAATCCAAAAACTACTCCCCGCTTGCGCCAGCAGGCTCCGAGTAGCCTAAAATTCAGCCTTAAGAATGACTTTTTGGCCTGAAAGTCAAAGAACATCATTCGTTGATGTTTTCCAGACAAGTTTCTCAACCCATTGGCACTTCCTTTTGAAGGAAATTTGTGAGATTATGTTGCTTATAGACATTAGCCCCCGTGGTAGGGACAAACGTACCTTTCTGCAGATGCTCTATGATCCGGGCAATCTCATTTGGCCGTAAATTGAAGAAAATCGAGCGGCTATATGCCTTATATATTCTCCTCGTTTTCGCCAGATGGCATGGTGTAACTCATGCACGTGAAAGCCAAGAACTAAAGGGCATTCCTGGTATCGGTCAATATATATGTGCAAACGATATCTCCACTATAGAGGACAAGAAATTTTGGAGCAGTCAGGCAAAAAGCGCACGAGAAAATGAAGTACTTTCAAGGACTGGCATAGAATGGACAGATGCTCAATAAGACGGTCATGTTTTATCATTAGGAGTCCGTGGCGGACCCATAAGTGCTCAAACTGCTCGCGGCGAGCACGTGAATCCAAAAAATACTCCCCGCTTGCGCCAGGAGGCCCGGAGTACCCTCAAATTCAGCCTTAAGCAGGACTTTTTGGCCCTGAAAGTCAAAGAACATCATTCGTCGTTGTTTTTCTGAGAAGTTTCTGAACCCATTGGCACTTCCTTTTGAAGGAAGTTCGAGAGATTATGTTGCTTATAGACATTAGCCCCCCTGGTAGGGACAAACGTACCTTTCTGCAGATGCTCTATGATCCGGGCAATCTCATTTGGCTGTAAATTGAAGAAAATCCAGCGGCTATATGCCTTATTCTCCTTGTTTTCACCGGATGGCATGCTGTAACTCATGCGCGTGAAAGCCAAGAACAAAAGGGCATTCCTGGAGGACAAGAAATTTTGGGGCAGTCAGGCAAAACGAGCACGAGAAAATGAAGTACTTTCAAGGACTGCCATAGATTGGACAAATGTTCACTAAAACGGTCATAATTTTGTCATTAGGAGTCCGTGTTAGTCCCATAAGTACTCAAACTGCTCGCAGCGAGCGTGAGAATCCAAAAAAATACTCCCCGCTTGTGCTAGGAGGCCTGGAGTACCCTCAAATTCATCCATAAGCAGGACTTTTGGCCCTGAAAGTCAAAGAACATCATTTGTCGCTGTTTTTCAGACAAGTTTCTGAACCCATTGGCACTTCCTTTTGAAGGAAATTCGACAGATTATGTTGCTTATAGACATTAGCCCCCCTTGTAGGGACAAACATACCTTTCTGCAGATGCTCTATGATCCGGGCAATCTTATTTGGCCTTAAATTGAAGAAAATCCAGCGGGTATATGCCTTATTCTCCTTATTTTCGCCGGATGGCATGCTGTAACTCATGCGCGTGAAAGCCAAGAACAAAAGGGCATTCCTGGCATCGGCCAATATATATGTGGAAACGATATCACCACTATGGAGGACAAGAAATTTTGGGGCAGTCAGGCAAAACGCGCACGAGAAAATGATGTACTTTCAAGGACTGCCATAGAATGGACACATGTTCACTAAAACGGTCATAGTTTTGTCATTAGGAGTCCGTGTCGGACCCATAAGTACTAAAACTGCTCGCGGCGATCGTGCGAATCCAAAAAGATGCTCCCCGCTTGCACCAGGAGGCCCGGAGTATACTCAAATTCAGCCTTAAGAAGGACTTTTTGGCCCTGAAAGTCACAGAACATCATTCGTCGCTATTTTTCAGACAGGTTTCTGAACCCATTGGCACTTCCTTTTGATGGAAATTTGTGAGATTATGTTGCTTATAGACATTAGCCCCCCTGGTAGGGACAAACTTACCTTTCTGCAGATGCTCTGTGATCAGGGCAATATCACTTGGCCGTAAATTGAAGAAAATCGAGCGGCTATATGCCTTATTCTCCTTGTTTTCGCCGGATGGCATGTTGTAACTCATGCGCATGAAAGCCAAGAACAAAAGGGCATTCCTGGCATCGGTCAATATAAATGTGGAAACAATATTTCCACTATAGAGGACAAGAAATTTTGGGGCAGTCAGGCAAAAAGCGCACGAGAAAATGAATTACTTTCAAGGACTACCATTGATTGGACAGATGTTCACTAAAATGGTCATAATTTTGTTATTAGGAGTCCGTGTCGGATCCATAAGTACTCAAACTGCTCGCGGCGAGCGTGCGAATCCAAAAAAATACTCCCCGCTTGCGCTAGGTGGCCTGGAGTATCCTCAAATTCAGCCTTAAGCAGGACTTTTTGGCCCTGAAAGTCAAAGAACATCATTCATCGTTGTTTTTCAGACAAGTTTCTGAACCCATTGGCACTTACTTTTGAAGGAAATTCAAGAGATTATGTTGCTTATAGACATTAGCCCCCCAGGTAAGGACAAACGTACCTTTCTGCAGATGCTCTATGATCCGGGCAATCTTATTTGGCCGTAAATTGAAAAAAATCCAACGGCTATATGCCTTATTCTCCTTGTTTTTGCCGGATGGCGTGCTGTAACTCATGCGCGTGAAAGCCAACAACAAAAGGGCATTCCTGGCATCGGTCAATATATATGTGGAAACGATATTTCCACTATAGAGGACAAGAAATTTTGGGGCAGTCAGGCAAAAAGCGCACGAGAAAATGAAGTACTTTCAAGGACTGCCATAGATTGGACAGATGTTCACTAAAACGGTCATAATTTTGTCATTCAGAGTCCGTGTCGGACCCATAAGTACTCAAACTGCTCACGGCGAGTGCATGAATCCAAAAAATACTCCCCGCTTGCGCCAGGAGGCCCAGAGTACCCTCAAATTCAGCCTTAAGCTGGACTTTTTGGCCCTGAAAGTCAAAGAACATCATTCGTTGCTGTTTTTCAGACAAGTTTTTGAACCCATTGGCACTTCCTTTTGTAGGAAATTTGTGAGATTATGTTGCTTATAGACATTAGCCCCCGTGGTAGGGACAAACGTACCTTTCTAAAGATGCTCTATGATCCGGGCAATCTCATTTGGCCGTAAATTGAAGAAAATCCAGCGGCTATGTGCCTTACTCTCCTCGTTTTCGCCGGATGGCATGGTGTAAATCATGCACGTGAAAGCCAAGAACTAAAGGGCATTCCTGGCATCGGTCAATATATATGTGGAAACGGTATCTCCACTATAGAGGACAAGAAATTTTGGGGCAGTCAGGCAAAAGCGCACTTGAAAATGAAGTACTTTCAAGGATTATAGTAGAATGGACAGATGCTCACTAAGACGGCCATCATTTTCTCATTCAGAGTCCGTGTCGGACCCATAAATACTCAAACTGCTTTCATGGCAAGCATGTGAATCCAAAAATATACCGCTTATGCCTAAGAGGCCCGGAGTACCCTCAAATACAGCCTTAAGCAGCACTTTTTGGCCCTAAAAGTCAAAGAACATCATTCGTCGTTGTTTTTCAGACAAGTTTCTGAACCCATTGGCACTTCCTTTTGAAGGAAATTCAAGAGATTATGTTGCTTATAGACATTAGCCCCCCTGGTACGGACAACCGTACCTTTCTGCAGATGCTCTATGATTCGGGCAATCTCATTTGGCTGTAAATTGAAGAAAATCCAGCGGCTATATGCCTTATTCTCCTTGTTTTTGCCGGATGGCATGCTGTAACTCATGCGCGTGAAAGCCAAGAATAAAGGGCATTCCGGGCATCGGTCAATATATATGTGGAAACAATATTTGCACTATAGAGGCCAAGAAATTTCGGGGCAGTCAGGCAAAAATTGCTCGCGGCGAGTGCCATAGATTGGACAGATGCTCACTAAAACGGTCATAATTTTGTCATTCAGAGTCTGTGTCGGACCCATAAGTACTCAAACTGCTCGCAGAGAGCGCGCGAATCCAAAAAAATACTCCCCGCTTGCGCCAAGAGGCCCGGAGTACCCTCAAATTCAGCCTTAAGCAGGACTTTTTGGCCCTAAAAGTCAAAGAACATCATTCGTCGTATTTTTCAAACAAGTTTCTGAACCCATTGGCACTTCCTTTTGAAGGAAATTCGAGAGATTATGTTGCTTATAAACATTAGCCCCCCTAGTAGGGACAAACGTACCTTTCTGCAGATGCTCTATGATCCGGGCAATCTCATTTGGCCGTAAATTGAAGAAAATCCAGCGGCTATATGCCTTATTCTCCTTGTTCTTGCCGGATGGCATGCTGTAACTCATGCACGTGAAAACGATATTAAGGCCATTCCTGGCATCGGTCCATATATATGTGGAAACGATATTTCCACTATAAAGGACAAGAAATTTCGGGGCAGTCAGGCAAAAAGCGCACGAGAAAATGAAGTACTTTCAATGACTGCCATAGATTGGACAAATGTTCACTAAAACGGTCATAATTTTGTCATTCAGAGTCCGTGTCGGACCCATAAGTACTCAGACTGCTCGCGGCGAGTGCGCGAATCCAAAAATACTCCGCGCTTGCGCCAGGAGGCCCGGAGTACTGATTGAGGCAAAGGTGTCCCGTCTTTCGATGAGATGGTGGATTTCACGTTGGTGGAAGTCGACTTTGACGATCCGACTACGAACGTGCGAGGACGTCGCGCCTTAGCAATCACTAAACCAACTCCGAGAGGTTATTGACCACGCTGGAGCACGATCAACCTGACCACGAAGGTCTGTTTCCTGCGAGCAAACAAAGAACAAGCAAGAAACTGAGATTGCAATCTGGATATTGCGAATATAAGATGAAAGCTTTATTGATCAAGGTGGGGTTCTGTGACGCCTTTGTCTGGTCGTTGAACACAAACGAAGTACGCGAAGTTGCAGCTATGGCGAACTTTTAATCTAAACAAAACCCAAAGTCTAAATGGTTCCCTAAGGGCTGTATATATGGAGGAAGAGGGGGTGAATTTCATGGCCCTTGGTGGAGGGGTCCGAAACTAACCCTATCTCTTGTTTCCCCACACATACGGACTCTAGAAATAGCCTATACTTATGTATTTCGAAATTACATGGGCCTGGCCCAATAATAAGGTGACGCAGCACCTAGAATAGCCTCCGGACGAAATTTATGATGTGGCATCTTGTATATTTTGTCCAAGGCTTCATGCACTCATTATGGTGGCTTCAAAGTCCTGAAATCATCACTTGTAACTCCATTCTTGTCCCCCTTGCGCATGCCATCATCTCCATGCTTGTTTTGCTCCAATGTTCATCCTTCTCCAAGCTAGGCCCTTCATTTGTAAGCAAAACAAATGTATCCAATTTAGGCAGCATCATATTCTCATGAACATTAGAATCATTACCAAGAAACGGAAGTACTGGTAATTTAGTTGGCGTCTTGTGAGCTCTAGTAATTGGTCCAAGATGTATAGTAGCAGGGGCTGTGGGTGTAACAATTGTATTGATGTCCTCATCATCCTCCCCTTCTTGAAATGAAGTCGTCCTCGACGGAAGTTCATCTTCCTCACCCAAATATGGCTTCAAATCTGCAATGTTAAAAGTGGGACTAACCCAAAAATCTGCAGGCAGCTCAAGTTTATATGCATTATCATTTACTTTCTCCAACACCTTAAAGGGACCAGCAGCACGTGGCATTAGCTTTGATTTGCGCAAAACAGGAAATCTATCCTTACGCAATTGTAACCAAACAAGATCTCCAGGTGCAAACACAACATGTTTTCTACCGTTATCTCCAGCAAGTTTATATTTAGCATTCGTACGCTCAATGTTTTCCTTAGTTAACTCATGCATTTTTAAAATCAATTCAGCACGTTCTTTAGCATCAAAATTAACCTTCTCCGAAGATGGAAGAGGCAATAAATCAATAGGTGCACGAAGTAGGAAACCATACACAACTTCAAAAGGGCACATCTTAGTAGTAGAATGCAATGAACGATTATAAGCAAATTCAATATGAGGCAAGCATTCCTCCCACATTTTCTTATTATTCTTTAGAACAACCCTATGCATAGTAGACAATGTTCTATTGACTAATTCAGTTTGTCCATCAGTTTGGGGGTGACAAGTAGTACTAAAAAGCAGTTTAGTCCCCAACTTAGCCCATAAACATCTCCAAAAGTGGTTAAGAAATTTAGTATCATGATCTGAAACAATAGTATTTGGCACACCATGCAAGCGAATAATTTCACGAAAGAACAAATCAGCAACATTAACAGCATCATCGCTTTTATGACATGGTATAAAGTGTGCCATTTTAGAGAATCTATCCACGACAACAAATATGCTATCCTCCCTTCTTTGTTCTAGGTAAACCTAAAACAAAGTCCATAGATATATCCTCCCAAGGAACACTAGGTACAGGCAAAGGCATATATAAACCATGAGGATTGAGTCGTGACTTAGCTTTTTGACATGTAGTGCAATGAGCAACAAAATGCTCAACATCCCGTCTCATCTTTGGCCAAAAGAAATGTGTAGCAAGTACGTCCTCCGTCTTCTTCACGCCAAAGTGTCCCATTAGTCCTCCTCCATGCGCCTCCTGCAACAACAAAAGACGAACGGAGCTAGCTGGAATGCATAGCTTGTTAGCACGGAACACAAATCCATCATTAACGACAAACTTGTTCCATGTTCTTCCTTCTTTACAATTCTGCAATACATCTTTAAAATCAGCATCATGCACATATTGATCTTTGATGGTCTCCAAACCAAATATTTTGAAGTCAAGTTGTGAAAGCATAGTATAGCGACGAGACAATGCATCAGCAATAACATTTTCTTTACCCCTCTTGTGTTTAATGACATAAGGGAAAGTCTCAATGAATGCAACCCATTTAGCATGTCTATGATTCAGTTTAGCTTGACTTTCAATATGTTTCAAAGATTCATGATCAGAATGTATAACAAATTCTTTGGGCCATAAATAATGTTGCCATATTTCTAAAGTCCGAACAAGAGCATATAATTCTTTATCATAAGTAGAATAATTCAGACTAGGCCCACTCAATTTTTCAGAAAAGTATGCAACAGGTTTGCCATCTTGTAATAACACACCTCCTAATCCAATTCCACTAGCATCACATTCAAGCTCAAAAGTCTTATTAAAATCAGGAAGTTGGAGTAAAGGAGCATGTGTCAACTTATCTTTCAATACCGTGAAGGCTTCTTCCTGTGCAAATTACCCCAAACAAAAGGCACATCCTTCTTTGTAAGCTCATTGAGAGGTGCAGCAATGGTGCTGAAATCTCTCACAAAACGCCTATAGAATCCAGCGAGGCCAAGAAAACTCCTCACTTGCGTGACCGTTTTGGGCTGCGGCCAACTCTCAATAGCTTCAATCTTGGCTTTATCAACTTCAATTCCCTGTGGAGTAACAACATAGCCAAGAAAAGACACTCGATTCGGTGCAAAAGGTGCACTTCCCAAGGTTACCAAACAAAGCGTGCATCACGAGAGCAATAAAAACAGCACGTAAATGTTCCAAATGTTCCTCCAAAGATCTGCTATAAATCAATATGTCATCAAAGTAAACTACCACAAATCGTCCAATGAAAGCACGTAAAACTTCGTTCATTAATCTCATGAAAGTACTAGGTGCATTAGTTAACCCAAAAGGCATGACTAACCACTCATATAATCCAAACTTAGTTTTAAATGCTGTTTTCCATTCATCCCCAATTTCATACGAATTTGATGGTATCCACTACATAAATCAACTTTGGAGAATATTGTAGAGCCACTCAATTCATCAAGCATATCATCTAGCCTAGGAATAGGATGACGATAATGAATAGTAATATTATTAATGCCTCTACAATCAACACACATACGCGATGTACCATCCTTTTTCGGCACTAGAATAATAGGAACAGCACAAGGACTAAGGGATTCGCGTATATAACCTTTGTCGAGAAGCTCTTGTACTTGACGCATAATCTCCTTCGTCTCCTCTGGATTGGTACGGTATGGCGCACGGTTTGGCAGTGAAGCACCGGGAATTAAGTCAATCTGATGCTCAATCCCTCAAATAGGCGGTAATCCCGGTGGCACGTCTTGTGGAAAGGCGTCAGCGAACTCCTGCAAAATGTTAGTGACAGCAGGAGGCAAAGAGGAAGGCACGTCCTCGAATGAAAATAATGCCTCTTTGCACACAAAAGCATAGCAAACTGATTTGCTAAAATCTAGCTCATCAATATCTGATTTAGTGGCAAGTAAACATGCACTTTTCAATTTAATTTCAGAAGCAACACTAGATGGTTTACTATGAGGCTTCATATGTTGCTCAAATTCTTTTGCCACAATCTGATTTTCACTCTGATTTTTCTCCTGTTTTTCTTTATTAGCTCTATTAATATCATCTTTCAAAATGGACTCAGGAGTCATAGGAAGCAAAGTAATATTTTTATCATTATGAACAAGAGTATACTGATTGTTTCTACCATGGTGTACAGAATTTTTATCAAGTTGCCATGGTCGACCAAGTAATAAGGAACATGCTTGCATAGGTACCACATCACAATCAACATAATCAGCATATGTAGAGATACTAAAATGCACACGAACAGTACATGTTATCTTAACCTTGCCGCTGTTGTTGAACCATTGGATGTAGTAAGGATGTGGATGTGGTCTTGTGGTGAGAGATAGCTTCTCCACCATCTCCATGCTAGCCAAGTTGTTGCAGCTCCCTCCGTCTATGATGACGCGCATAGAACGTTCCTTCACAACTCCCTTGGTATGGAACAAATTGTGCCTCTGATTTTGCTCAGCTTGTGTGACCTGCACACTCAAAATACGTTGAGCAACTAAACATTCATACTGTCGGCGTCTTCAGAGCCATGTATTGCGTCTCATGATCGAATCATCTCCACCGTGTTCTTCACGTGTAATAAGAGCCAACGTCTCCTCATCATAGTCACTAGCGGACTCATACCCACCATCCTCAGTAGCAATCATCACACGCTGAGATTTGCATTCTCTCGCATAATGACCTCTTCCCTTACAACGACGACAAATAATATCACTGGTGTGCCCAGTTGATGCCATGGAAGAAGAAGAGCTTTGTGTAGGCCCGGTAGGTGCGCTCTTGGCAGATAGTGGAGGTTGTGCCTGCTTTCTTGTATCACAGCTGGAGGTAGCAGCTAATGGAGGTTGATGTAGGCTCGAACCCTAATTCGTCGATCTTTCACGTTTGGAGGGGATCCTACGGGGGAAACACGAAGAACACGCGGAAGCACGAGGGGAAACACGGGGAAAACGAGAGAGAATCACTCAACCAACAAGGAATCGATCACACAAGTGCTAGATCAACATACACACACGAGATCCACAAGATACATGGTCAACTAGGGTAAGGATACAGAGGAACCGTTCATCTCCCGGAGGGGATCTTCCCTAAAAGGGGTCTTGTATCCGAGAGGATCTTCTCCGAAGAGGCCACGGTCTCTCACGAGGAGGAGATCCGATAGATGAGCGTAGCTCTATCTCTAATCTTGAGCTAAACCAACGCTAACCCTCAAAGTGGGGAGGAGGAGGTCTATTTATAGTGCTAGGCCACGAAGGGGTAAGTGAGGGGCGAAGGGATACACGGCCTCGCCCAAGTCAGCAAGACTGGCGGGTCCGGATGATCCGGATGGTGGCCCGGATGATCCGGGTGTCGGGGGTCCGGATGATCCGGGCGACCGTCCGGATGATCCGGCTTCGTCGGGGGGGCTTCTGTTGTCTTCGGCGTCTTTACCCGGATGATCCGGGGTAGGGTCCGGATGATCCGGCTGGGCCCGGATGATCCGGACGGCGGCCCGGACGTCCGGCCTGATTCCAGCAGCCACTTCGTCTTCTTCTTCTCCTTTCTTCCGTCTTCTCTTCCATGCTTGGCCGTGGTCCTTGGATTCTCCATGGTCATGTTGGTTGTACCTGAGTGTATGCAAGGTCCATGCATGAGGTAGTAGCCGTGTCTCATATGCGGAAAGTGACGGTTCGGAGAGGAGTGAATTCACCTTGTGTCCAATGGCGTATGTTCGAGGTCTCGTCATATGTCCTCTTGGGGCTTGGAGAGTAGTCGGAGTGTACATGGGGATGAACGTGGGATGCTCCGCATCATATCCCCCCCCCTTGGGAAATATCCGACCTCGGATCGTGATCCTCATCACCATGGAAATGGTTGTCGTAGACGGACTTGTAGTTGGACGAAGTTGAAGACATGGTGCAATCCGCGTAGTCCAAGGTGTCGCCGGAATGATAGATATGCAAAAAGAGCAAACACAAGCAACACTCAGAAATACAATGGTTAGCGCACACAAAGTGTCCATCATGTAAGAATGAGTCCGTGCGACAAGATTGGTTGTGACTAAGCGCATGAAGCTTATCAAGATGATCTAGAATGAGATGCAAAGTATTCATGGGAGGAAATGTAGTCATTGTGCACACAAATGTGTTGTTAATATGATCAATGCAACCACGGTGCAAAATGATGTCATAGTGAGACGGTTTATCAATAGCATGAATATGGCAATGGATGCTCAATATGTATATGTTATCATTCAATTGATGATGGACAATATGATCATGATGTATGAATATGCCATCAAGGAAGATCACAACAAATTTGCTAAGGAAGTGAACAATCTCATATATCATGGATGACATGGTAATACAAGATGCAACAAGGCAATCATAATGGGAGTCAATCCATGCATAGGGTGCAAACTTGTGGTGAGTATGATATGTCCATCGAGCATGACATGTGTGAGCACAATCAACAAATATGAAGGTGTTGGTGTACCAAAGCTCGATGTCGAGGCATGAGTGGAGTGCCGAAGGTGCATCCAATAAGTGCAAGCGCTCCTCAATGTGAAGGTCCATGTAGCCAATCTCCAATGTCGCTCCTCCGTTCACGAGGTGTATCATGTAGACAACAAGAAGGAAACAACAATGAAAGAGTGACCCATCCAATATGCATATTTGAGGATTGCTCAAAGAGAAGGAGTTCACCTTTATGAGAATGTCGAAAATTTTGGTTTCGCACATCATGTATGCCTTCACATAACCAATATGTCGCATAACGGCATCGCCTGGTGAAACCTCCAAAATGAAAGGACATGACAAACACTCGGAAAAACAAATGAGGTTAGCGGAAATACAAAACCTATCATTCATGTGGTAAGATACCGAACAAGTGTATGCATCATGCTCATCATAAGAAAGTACAAGGGAGCGTGTCATAGTATGGAGGCATATGATGCAAGAACAACCAAGTGCAATAGGCTCAATCAAACAAGCATGCATCACAAGTAATGTGTCAAAGTCTCCAAGATCAATAAGCATAGTATGGTTGCACTCAATACAAGTGGATATGAAAGAGGCAACTAAGGGACACAAGAGACAATGATCAAGATATATCATGTGAGAGGCATGAGCATATATGTCATCAACCCAAGAAAGCAAGTAATAGAGGAACATGGGTGATGCAACATAGCAAGCAATCATAGCAATCAAGTTAAGCAAGCTAGTAGTGCGAAGATGCAACATACTAGGAGGAATCATGGCAAGCATGTCATGTGTGCAAATAGTGGGCATGAATAATTCACATGACATATCACAAGCATGAAAGCAAGATGTGAGAAAAATAGCGTCAATAGCATGAGGCACATGATAAACATGGCAATAGCAACAAGGATCTCCACCAAGCATGCAAATACACATAGGAGTAGCATAATTGTGAATCATGGGTAAATGCAAGCAAGGGTCACAATTGCATGGCAAAGGCATAGAAGCAAGCATAGTATGCAAAGTGAACACGGTAATATGAGTATAATGTGAGAAGTGGTAGATGGCCCATAGCCGTGTGAGAGCCAAGTAGAGGAGTTGCGCGTAGTCCTTGCGCGAAGGGAATGGTGGTAAGGATAGTCCACGGGATCCCAAGTCATCATTGCTCTCAAGAGCTCGTTTCGTCAACTCTTGGGATTGAGAGGTCGACGAGTATACATGAGTACCTACACAAAACAAAGGCAAAGGGAAAATTGTGTGTGCGTGGTAGATGTACACATCATCCATCATGATGCGCACGTGCGTGTGTTTGTTAGCACCAAATATCCAACGCTCAAATAAATGAGATGCGTGATATAGAAACATGTCATCCATCATGAGAGGTTTGTTATGATGTATCGCATAATGGAGACTCAAATTGTGTAATGCATCATGAGAAATATCTAGAGCATTGTTATTCATGTTATGCATATGGTGCAAGCAATTATGGGAATCATGCAAAGTACGGAATGCATCAAGATCTCCTAATATGTATGAGGAAACTATGGGGGTCTCCTCATGAGCAAGAGTAGTAACATGTGGAGAATATTGACAACATCCAAAACAATGCATATTTGGAACATTGTGATCATGGCATGACATATTGGATGAATTGCGCAAATCATGTAAAGGAAGCATGGCAATATCATCACATGAAAAACAAAAGCCAATGACCATCATCTCGTCATCTATGCCATAAGTGCAAATAGGATTGATTTTAATGGGGCACGCATAGTTACTATGTTGAGATTGAAATGAGGCAATATGGGAGATCTCACTCATAGCATATGACAAGTTCAATGGGTTGTCAAACATGAAGTGACCAATAGAATTTTCACATGATATCCTATGAAGCATAGCATCACAACTAGGCAACTCAACATGCTCATCATCATATTCATCATAAATGGGTAAGTCAAGGCATGAAGAAGTTTCACTAGCATGAAGCATGGCAATAGGAGGGTCAACATCATGGGAGCAATCATTATCAAGAGAGTCCACTAGTGGGACAAGAGAAGCACCATCACCTATGTTACCTTTGGAGCGTCGCTCATGTGTTGTAGGTGAGGTGTTGAAGATAAATCTCGTTGTCATCTTCATCTTGATGGAACCATGTGGGGGGTGCATCATCGTCCATCATGGCCATTGTCGTATCCATAGGAGGTATGGACTCATCAATGGTAGGCGTGTCATCATGTAGGAGACCTAGCACCATAGAAGAAAACACACTAGGAGTAGAGGTTAAGTCATTAGAAATCATGGTGGCCTCACATGCCGTGTCAACTACCTCACTCACTAAGTGTAGTGGCTCACTCACTCCCTCAAAGATGCTCTCACTCATATGGTTGGTGGGGTCACTCAAGTGGCGCTCAACCTCATATAGGATGTGTGGCATGCTCTCATGTGTGGGGCTAGTGGTGGTCACACTCATCCTCTCAAAGGAAATGCTCTCAATGTCACATATGGTGGAGTCACTCATGTCTCTCATGTGGTGGTGGCTCTCCTCACATGGCACTTGGGGCATCTCGACATATGTGGGTGTCGGAGGGATGTAGGTGCAAATGTCTCCATGCTCAACTCCTATCGCCGTGGTCGAAGGGGATGGCCCTTGCTCGACCTTCTTGTCACCGTCTTGGTGTGGGAGGCTCATATGATGTGGTACCTCATAGCTCGTCTCTATGACCGAAGGGAGTTTCCCATGCTCGGCCATCTTCCTTGGGGGGCTTCCGAAGATGGAAGTGTCACCCTCTCTCGTAGGTAGTCGCCTTGGACTTGATGAAGTCGATGTAGGCGTACTCGTGGGAAGTAGGTGAAGATGCCGTACATCCAAAGGCGAAGATGCCTTGATAGCACTTGGCGAAGATGCCAAAGTGGTTGGTGTAGCCGTAGCGCCGTTTTGGTGGTGGTCGTCTCGCGGTCTTCTTTTGTGCTCTTGAAGCTTGGACTTGGCGTGAAGTAGGTCTTGTTGGGACTTGTGCATTTGCGCTTGTGGAGCATCTTCATGATGATGATGTCGTTGTCGTGCTTGAGCTCGTAGGAGATGTCGTCCGTCGTCGTCGTGCACATGTTGCTTTGAGGTGACTTGCCCTTCATGGCGGTGATGATCATGAACGTGATGGTGATCGCCATGTAGATGTGGACGAGGACAATTTGCACTTGCATCTTTTTCGCGCTCCGAAGACTTGTGGCTTGACCGTCGTCGTCTTGAGGATGATGAAGGGGAAGAAGACTTGATCAAGGCTCTAATGATGTAGGGTGGAACCCTATAGAGACGATCTTTCACGTTTGGAGTGGGATCCCTCGAAGAACACGATGAACACGGGGAAGAACGGGGAGAAATCACAAGGGGGAAACACTCAAGAACAAGTCCAAATCACACATCCACTAGACAATCAAACACACAAGATCACAAGGTACATGAACAACAAAGGGAAAGATACAAGGTAAGGTTCATCTCCAAGAGGAGGTCTTGATGATATCCTAGATGGATCTTCCCACAAGGGGGTCTTGATGATATCCCGCAGGATCTTCTCCTAGATGGAGGTCTTGGCCTCCAATGGAGTAGTAGTCTCTCTCTCTCAAGAGTAGAGATAGGTAGGAGCAAAGCTCACATACAAATGAGCTATCCTATTTGCTTACCCTAGAAAGGAGGTGGAGGAGGTCTATTTATAGCCCAAGGGGCGAAGGGGTAAGTGAGGGCGAAGGGGTACACGGGCTTCGGCCCAAGTCACGCGCGCAGGCGGGGTCCGGATGATCCGGATGGTGGCCCGGATGATCCGGGTGTCGGGGGTCCGGATGATCCGCGCGACCGTCCGGATGATCCGGCTTCGTCGAGGAGCTTCTGTTGTCTTCGGACGCAGGTATCCGGATGATCCGGAGGAGGACCCGGATGATCCGGCTGAGCCCGGATGATCCGGATGGCGGTCCGGATGTCCGGCCTAACTCCAGCAGCCGCTCCGTCTTCTTCTTCTCCTTTCTTCCGTCTTCTCTTCCATGCCTCCCTCGCGGATGGTGTAGTTGTTCTTGGCGCTTGCACTCCTCCTTGACATCCGTGAAGCTCCGACAATACCTATGCATGCACACGGGAGAAGTGTCAAGTAGTATTCCATCCCCGAGAGTGTCAAGTGAGCACGTGTAAAGGAGATGATTCACCTTTGTGTATGTGAAGTAGATGTCGCACGTGTCACTTGCCAAATGGGCTCTTGACGTGGTGATGTCCGTAGGATGCTCCGCATCATTCCTTCCCCCTTGGGAAAGATCCGACCTCGGATCGAAATCCAAATCACCATGGGAAAGAGATGATGTCGTCGTGTAGAAGTGGACGATCACCAAGCATTCGTCATCTTGTAGTTCCAAATGGGCACTCTCCAATGTCGCACCGTCTTGTAATTCCTTCAAAAGTAGCAAAGATAACAAGCACTTGGAAAAACAAATGTGGTTGTCGTAAGTGCAAAACCAAGCATTCAAGAGGTGATTCACCCAACAAGTGTTGTCATCAAGCATAGCATATGGTTTGACAAAGAAGTGTGGCATGGCATTTGAGCATATAAATTGAGCACAATCAAGTATATCATGGGAACAAGCATGCAAATGGGAGGTCAAGATGCAAATATATGTGATAAGTGGACAAGCATCTACCTCAAGGTCATAGCAAGCATGCATAAAGAGCTCAATGAACGGTCTATGGTAGGCATAAGAGTCATTCACAACACCAAATATAGTGAAATGTCTAAACACATGGGGCAAGTGCAAGACAATCCAAGCATAACGTGCATAGGGTGTAGTGAAGATAATGTGGCACTCAACACAATAGAAAGAGCAATTGTTCATCATGTGTGAGGCAATCAAGTCAAGCATGTGACAAGCAAAGGGACATGACATATGTGAAGAAATGATATTGGTGCAACCAATCATATGATAGTAGCAAGTAGTCCAAGAATTGGATGCAACACATAAGGCATATATATCATGATGCATGGGAATGTGATAATGGCAAGTCAAAGCGAGATTTCTAGCAAGTGCGCAATCAAGTGGTCCAAGATGACCAATAAGTCTCACGGTGCAAGGAACACAAGTAGTATAACACAAGAGACAATGATCAAGATATATCATGTGAGAGGCATGAGCATATATGTCATCAACCCAAGAAAGCAAGTAGTGGAACATGGGTGATGCAATATAGCAAGCAATCATATCAATCAAGTCGTGCAAACTAGTGGATCGAAGATGCAACACACTAGAGTAAATCATGGCAATCATGTCATGTGAGCAAATAATAGGCATAGGGAATGCACATGACATATCGCAAGCACGAACGCAACGCGAGATGAAAGTATCATCATAGGAATGATGCACAAAATGAACATGGAAAGAACAAGCCATATCTCCACCAAGCTTGCAAATACACATACAAGTACTAGAATCAATCATCATGTGTAATGCAAAGCATGGGTCACAAATGCATGTCAAAGGCATAGGAATGAGTATATCATGCAAAGTGAACATGGCAAGATGGGCATATGATATGTAATGAACAATAACCCATAGCCAAGTGAGGGCCATGTAGAATGAATGCGCGTAGTATTTGCGCGAAGAGAGCGGTGGGAAAGACAATCCCTGGGATCCCAAATCATCATTGCTCTCAAGAGCTCGTTTTGTCAACTCGTGGGATTGCGAGGTTGACAAGTATTCCTGGGTACCTACACAAAAGAGACACAAACGAAAGAAATTGTGTGTGTGGTAAATGTACACATCATCCATCATGATGTGTATGTGCACGTGTGAGTTAGCACAAGATAGGCATCGCTCAAAGAAATTTGATGCATGGTATAGGAACATGTCATCCATCATGAAAGAATAGTTGTTATGTATGACACGATGGGGACACAAATTGAGCAAACAAGTATATGGCACATCAAAAGCATGTTTGTTCATGGGGAGCATATGGTGCACACAAGTATTGGGATCATGCAATGAATGGGATGGATCAAATTCTCCTAACATGTATGAGGAAACTATGGGGGTCTCCTCATGAGCAATATCGGAAACATCATATGGAGAAAATGGACAACATCCAAAACAATGCATATCCGAAGCTAGGTGGTCATGGCATGGCATATGAGATAAATGATGCAAAGGGAGCATATCAATATCATCACAAGAGAAACAAATGCCAATAACCATGGGCTTGTCATCTATGCCATATGTGCAAATTGGGTTTATTTTAATGGCATATGCATAGTCACTATGAAGAGATTGCAAATAAGACATATGGTTGATCTCATGCATAGCATATGACAAGTCAAGCGGATTATCAAACATGATGTGACCTAAAGAATTGTCACAAGAAATCCTATGTAACATGGCATCACAACTAATAGACTCCACAATAGAATCATCATACTCATCATAAATGGGCAAATCATCGCATGGGGAAATCATACTAGCATGAAGCATGGCAATAGGTGGATCAACATCATGCAAGCAATCAATGTCAAGAATGTCCACTAGTGGGACTAGAGCATCACCTTCACCTATGTTACCTTTGTCATTCCGCTCAAGTGGTGTAGGTGAGGTGGGAAAGACCAAATGGTGGTCATCTTCATCTTGATGGAACCATGTGGGGGGTGCATCATATACCACCATGGCCATCGTCTTGTCCAAAGGGAGGACGAAGTCATCGAGGATCGGCGCGTCATCATCAATGGGACCTAGCACCAAACGAGAAGACACAATAGAGGTAGAGGTCAAGTTGTTAGAAAGGCAAATGGCCTCACGAGACCTATCAACTATCTCACTCTCTCTATGTGGTGGTTCACTCACTCCCTCAAAATAGGTGCACTCAAACTCACGTATGGTGGAGTCACTCATCTCACTCAAGTGGTGGGGTTGTGGCTCTCCTCACATGGGAATTTTGGCAACTCATCATATATGGGGCTAGTGGTGAAGTCACTCTCACTCTCAATATGGTAGCAAAAGTCACTCAAGTCATCATACGTCGCCGTGGTCGAAGGGAAAGTTCCATGCTCAACCATCTCGTCGTGGTCGCCGTGGATGAAGGCCGAAGATGGCACATCATCACTCTTGTCATGGATGAAGGCCGAAGATGGCTCAACATCACTCTCGTCGTGGATGAAGGCCAAAGATGGCACATCATCTCTCTCGCCTCCTAAGATGGAAGCATCATCCTTGCTCGCCACCTTGTCGCTCGCCTCCAAAGCTTGGTTCTTGAAGGTCTCCGTAGTCGAACTCGTCGCCGCACCATCTTGAAAAAGAGTCGAAGTAGACTCAGCATCATCAATGCCACAAAGAGGGATGGCGGTGAAGTCACACTTGGGAGCATCGTCTTGTAGCTTGTCGGCCTTGGACATCATGGTGGTACTAGCCTCATGCTTGTCGTAGAGCTTGGTCGCCACGAAGTTTGCTTGGGGTGGAGAAGCCTTGGCCTTCATGAGTTCTTGTTCCGCCTTGAGAGCACCAATGTAGTAGTCGTCGATGGACTTGTAGTTCTCTAGGAAGATGGTCTTGGAGATGTCATTGTGCAATCCCATCATGAAGTGGAACTTCATCGAAATGGGGTCGTCCACGCTGGCTCGTCGCAAGGCAATCATCATCTCCTTGAAGTACTTGTCGATGGACTTGGATCCTTGGGTGGTGTTCTCCAATTGGCGTCGAAGTTGTTCCGTGTATGTTGGAGGCACAAACACTCGCCGCAAAGCTTTCTTCGTCTTGGGCCAACTCATGTCGTAGTACTCCGAAGGTGTGTGAAGCCACCATGCCAATGCGTAGTCGTGGAAGTTTCTTGTGGCGCACTTCACTTGATCTTCGGGACGAACTTGATGTAGCTTGAGGTAGTCGTCCATCAAACGCTCCCACTCGAGGTACTCCTCGGGTTCTTGAGTCCCATAGAAAGGAATCTTGTGGTCGGTGTCGAGGTCGTAGTAGCTCGTGGAAGTCGCGGACTTGAGCTTGGGTAGCTTCTCTTGAGTGTAGTCTTGAGGTGCTTGTTGGCGAAGATGCCGTATGTCCGTAGGCGAAGATGCCTTGAAGTCGCTTGGCGAAGATGCCAAGGGAGATGGTGAAGTCGTTGAGCGGTTGTTGGTGTTGAGCTCTTGACCTTCACGTTCTTGTTGGTGATGGTGTCGATGCCGACGTGATCTTGCCGGAGATGGTAGCACGGAAGTCTTTGCACTTGAGCGTCTTCTCGAAGATGAGGAAGACCACTTGCGGTTCTTGATGAGGGCCTTGATCTCCTCCATGCGCTTGTCCATCTTGGCGTCGGAGTTGTTGTTCATGGCATCGAACTCGTCATTGTTTTTGTAGACCGAAGGTGAAATGCCTTGCCTATCCATCACAAGACTCGAGTAGAGGTGAGTAGGAAATGAGATAAACAATACCAAGTTACCTTTTCCCAAAGTTGAGGATGTATCTTGTTTCACTCAATGTGAGATGAAAGAATAGTGGAATTGGTACCGGACTTGTTCACTCACACCTATCAAGTAAAGCTTATGGTAGAGCTCGGTGAGGATAGTGGCACAAAAACTTAATGCAAAATGTTAGCAAGAGTCAATAATGTTGAAAGAGATTCACAAATTCGCAAGTGAAACAAATGGACCAATAGCAATGAAAGGTACACGGAAACACACACACGGATAGATAAATGGGGTCGTGCAACCAAGGAATGAGCTCAAAATGTGATGAGGACATGACTACCTTGGATAAGACCAAAAATATTGCATACATGCATATTTGTCAGGTGATTTCTAGTGCAAACTATTCAATAATATATTTATGTTATCCAGAACAAAAATACTTCACATACTTTTGTGTTTTGTCTAATTGCAGGTGTATGGGACATTTGTACAATCCACATATGAAGATAAGGGAAAAGGAGAAGTTTAGGTGCTGTTCAAAAAGTCTTCTCACGTCACTTTTGGGCCAAGAGAAGCTAGAGTCTAAGTCTCTCACGTTCTGGATTCAGATTCAGACTGCACAGACATACCTGACTGAAAACGTCAACAACTTTTTCATACGGACTCCGAATTGGGTGATTTTTTTGTTGGAAAGTAGATTTCATGCTCTTTCCAGGACAGTTGGAATCACCTTAAAATCCGTCCGGAGCGTTGAGTTATGGACGAAACAATATGACGCTGCAGCAGAATCCGAGTCAAACTACAAGTCCAAAGGTGTTACGTCACCTCCACTTGGGCCCATGAGCCTTGTACAACCTAGGGTTGGTTTTAGGCTGCCTTGGAACATCCTCCCACCTCCTTGGCCGCCACCCCTTGCTCCTATATAAGTAGATCCATCTAGTAGCTTTTCCCTTGGGATTTGTTTAGTTAAAAGTTAGCCATTGCAACTTCGTGTACTTCGTTTGTGTCCAACGACCAGACCAAGACCGCTTACGGATCCCCACCTTTATCAATACTTCATACATACTGGCAATATTCAGATTGCTTTTATCATATTCTTGCTTGTTCTTCGATTGCTTGCAGGAATAGACCTTCGTGGTCAGATTGATCGTGCTCCGGCGTGGTCAATAACCTCTCGGAGTTGGTTTAGCGATTGCTAAGGCGCAACGTCATGCACGTTTGTAGTCGGATCGTCAAAGTCATCTTCACCAAATCGATAGTTATCATCTCATCGAAAGATCGGGACACCCCGCCTCTATCAAGTGGTATCAGTTTTCAGGTTGCTCGGTGAGATTTTACAGTTTTTCATAGTTTAGATCGCATCTGTCATTCATACCTACAGTCCACGAAAAGCCAAAAAAATATAGTTAGATCTATTCATCCTTTATCCAAGCCAGTCTGAGCCTTTGCAATTTTCTATTCGTTGCTTGCATAGTTGAATTATCGGTTGCATCGTCGTGTCAGTTGCTGGTCTTAGTGTCTAGTTCCTTTAGAGTTTCGAGTTCTGTTCACGTTAGTCACGCCATCATTGCATCATTATCCCTTCCGCTGTCCACCATCCCATCTATTAATTTCCACCACGTGCTACGCGCTATTCATTGTCATAACCATAGTTGAGGTCATTCACATCTTCGCCTGATCCAATCTGCATCTTATCTAGTTTGTCTTGGAAAGAGGGAGAAAAAAAAGAGAGAAAAAAAAGAGAGAAAAAAAGGAAAGAATAAAAGAAAAAGAGAGAGAAGAAAAAGGAAAAAAAGCGTGAGAAAAAAAAAGAGAAGAAAAAAAATCGGATCTATCTAGAATCAATCTCGTACCTGAATTCAGATTGGAATCTGTTTTGCGCACTGTTCAGTAAAACAGGTGTATCTTCCTCATACGAAGACCGTTCTGACTCCGTGAGTACTCAAATTGAAGCTAGCGACGAGGCGCATCTAAATAGTTGCAGAAGCTAGTTCATTATTTGACACCTCAAAATCGGCTTCTAAATAGGTCTTTTAGTCCTCTGAAGTTCGTGAACACAGCTTGTTCCAATTTTTCAGGCCACTTTTAGAATTCTTTGACTCCTCATATCAACTCGGAATTGAGTGATTCTTTTTGCATTGGAAAGCTTGAGTTAGTAGCATTCTTTGAAAGAATTTATCAGAAAATTGGCTCAAACTTTTTAAGAGGAAAGTTGGAGAGAGAGTTGTTGTATGTCCTGCTTGGTAGTTGTTTTTCATCATTATCTTTACTACCGTTGTGATCTTCACTTATATCTTGCTGTCAAGAGCTACTTAGTATCCTTCATTGATGCTAGTTGTGCTACGCCGTGACCACATTAGTGTTCTAGGCTCGCGTCTCTAGTCCGGTCTAGCCTAGGACCAGCACAGTACCGTCGTTGAGCGTTTATTCAACATTGCATCTCTGAATTGATTATTGCTAATCTTTTGCTACCATATATAGCCAACCCAGCTCCACATATTTCTACACCGTGTATCGTCGTTCCCCAGCAATCGCTTTACACAATCTTTGAGTTATTTGACATCGCTGGTTGCTGTCACCACCGCCGCATGGTAAGAACTTGTAAGATATTGATATTTGTTTTTCTGTGAGCACTTTACAACCACATCCTAGTAGTTCATAGGAACATTATTCGGAATTTTGTTTCTTGTTTCTACTAATCATGACAGTTCGGAGATAGAAGTTCTTGGACGACGGACACATCTTCACCATCACGAGAGTTGGGACAACACGCACAACCACATGGTCAGGTTATCTCTTTACCGTCATTTGAGGGTAGATTTAATCCTGCTATTTATCTAGCTTGGGAGTTTGAAGTAGAACAAGTTTTTAATAACCATGACTTTTCCGAACTTGAGCGAGTACGAGCTGCCACTAGAGCATTACTGGTTTTGCTTCAGTTTGGTGGAGTGTGCATTGTAAGAAAAATATTGAAAACCAACCCACAACTTGGAAAGATTTGAAATATGTAATGAGACAACATTTTTCCCTCCTTACTATCGCCGTGAATTGCTTCATAAATTTGAACAATTTAAACAAGGCAACAACACTGTTCATGCTTACTACAAAGAGTTCAAATCTTATATGCATCATTGTGACATAGAAGAATCTAAGGATGATACAATGAATAGATTTTTGGTGGTTTGAACCATGATATTCAGTGCAAGATTTCAGTATATTCCTCGTTGCATTCTTGGTATGTATGTTCGTGCTTGTACCTTTGAGAGCGATTCTGAGGAGGATGCATTGGGTGACTACAACAACTACTATTCCAGTTGATGCTCACCATCGCCGGTTGGTTCCTCCACCGTTGCACCTACTAGAGCAGCCCCACCTCGGATTGTGAGCGCGGCATCATCTCAAGAGCATGGTGCATTGTCTACGTCTGTACCTACATCAGCTACGTCTTTGCGACAAGGTAACAGTAAAGGTATTGATGATTTAACTTCACATGAGAATGATGCATCCCTAGTTAAGTTGAATGCATCATGTGTTGAGTTACCTGGTGATTTGAGCACATCACCTATTTTAGAGAATCTTGAAACTGTCATGAATGCGTCATGTGATCAAACAACTGAAATACCAACAATTTTGAGTGCACCCATTGAATTAACTGTTGATGAAAAAGAATCAATGTTTAATCATTTTGATATGACCTCTAATCTTGGTGATGATTCGTGTCGAATGACTCATTGCATGTTTGCTTATCTAAGCATGTTGTAGCATGTAAATTTGATTCAAATAAGGTTTATTCACCAATGTTGGGATGGTTTAATGATGAACATTGTCAATCTTTTGAAATAAATAAGAGCTTCACTTATATGTGCAAACTGAGTTGCAATATTTTCATGCCTTCTAGTTCTTGTGCTAATTTGTTGGCTTTAGATTTTATGAACTATGCAAGTTACTCATCTATTCATGTGTCATATATGCAAAAATCAAGGGAAGTAAAAATGGATGACGTATACATATACAACATGTACACCTTGTCTCTTTCGTTAGCCACATTTCAGATTAAGCAACGCCGAGGACGGCTTTGTTTTCAAGAAGGGGAGGATGATGAGGACATGACTACCTTGGATAAGACCAAAAATATTGCATACATGCATATTTGTCGGTGATTTCTAGTGCAAACTATTCAATAATATATTTATGTTATCCAGAACAAAAATACTTCACATACTTTTGTGTTTTGTCTAATTGCAGGTGTATGGGACATTTGTACAATCCACATATGAAGATAAGGGAAAAGGAGAAGTTTAGGTGCTGTTCAAAAGTCTTCTCACGTCACTTTTGGGCCAAGAGAAGCTAGAGTCTAAGTCTCTCACGTTCGGATTCAGATTCGGACTGCTGAGACATACCGACTGAAAACGTCAACAACTTTTTCATACGGACTCGAATTGGGTGATTTTTTGTTGGAAAGTAGATTTCATGCTCTTTCCGGGACAGTTGGAATCACCTTAAAATCCGTCCGGGCGTTGAGTTATGGACGAAACAATATGACGCTGCAGCAGAATCCGAGTCAAACTACAAGTCCAAAGGTGTTACGTCACCTCCACTTGGGCCCATGAGCCTTGTACAACCTAGGGTTGGTATTAGGCTGCCTTGGAACGTCCTCCCACCTCCTTGGCCGCCACCCCTTGCTCCTATATAAGTAGATCCATCTAGTAGCTTTTCCCTTGGGATTTGTTTAGTTAAAAGTTAGCCATTGCAACTTCGTGTACTTCGTTTGTGTCCAACGACCAGACCAAGACCGCTTACGGATCCCCACCTTTATCAATACTTCATACATACTTGCAATATTCAGATTGCTTTTATCATATTCTTGCTTGTTCTTCGATTGCTTGCAGGAATAGACCTTCGTGGTCAGATTGATCGTGCTCCGGCGTGGTCAATAACCTCTCAGAGTTGGTTTAGCGATTGCTAAGGCGCAACGTCGTGCACGTTTGTAGTCGGATCGTCAAAGTCATCTTCACCAAATCGATAGTTATCATCTCATCGAAAGATCGGGACACCCCGCCTCTATCAAAATGTGGAATCCACCAAAACGCTCGTGTTGCACAACTCAAGAGAGACGCTAGCACGATTGCTCAATAGGCGGATACGACACTTGTGCACAACCTATAAGATGCAAAATGGATAAACTTTCTATCCCAAGTATGCTATGTATGTATGGTTCCCGGTGTTTCTCTCAAGCATGATATCATATGATATAGATTTGACAATCTTATGTGCAATGGGGTATGATGCTATGGCACTTGCTCACGAGCTCTTTGCTCTCTTTTTGCTTAAAAGCTTTTTTTTATTTCTATGGCCACTTTTGCACAATGTACAACGAAGATAGCAATTGTGTACATGCGGGAACAAACTTGAGGCACAATGGATGATATGATACCAATATGGTATGGTATGTATGCAATGGAAGGTATGGACCACTAATGTGCACAAGTAACGTTGCCGGCAATACTCAAATGGCTAGTCTCGATAGGTAAGTGACGCAAAATGGGCTAGGGGTTAACAATGCAATTGCAAGGTAATATACAATGGTGTCGTCGAGGTTACCGTCCTTTCGATGATGAGTGGTGGTGTTCTTGGTGTAGATACCAAGATGATGGAGACTCATCCCTAAGTAGCCGAAACACCTTAGGAAACGGAAAAACCGCAAACTCAAAATCTCAAATGACAAATGTCAAAATGGTGGTAGCGTAAAGCGGTGGTGGTGTTGCACTAGGCAATGCGGACGGAATGATAGGCTATACACGAGTCGGAGTTGAAGTTGCCGTCCCTAAGTAGCCGAAACACCTTAGGAGACACAAGCCACAACTCGAACAAGCTCAAACAAAATTGGGTTAGGTTTGGTTGGTGGAAGTGTATGATGGGCAAGGTTATGCGGAAGTGGTGGTAGTGGTTGATGAAGAAGCAATTGTCCCTAAGTAGCCGAAACACCTTAGGAGACTCTAATCACAACTCAAACAACCATATATGCAATGGGGAACAAAATTGGTTAGGTTGCGGAAGTCGGTGGTGGTAATGCGGATGATATGGTGGAGGGCCTAGGCAAACTTGCCAAATTTCAGAAAATTTGATGGAGTCAAATGATGTTGGTGGTATTTTTGTGGGATAGGGGATGTCAATAGCTTCAAAACGAGCTAAAGAACGTCAAAAACGGAGTTCGGATGAATTAGTTACGACCAAAACAAAAATTCAGCCGAAGCAGTGTCAGGGTTAACCGGATGATCCGGGAGTAGCTCCGGATGATCCGGGCTCGGTCCGGATGATCAGGGAGGATATCCGGATGATCCGGGTTCGTTAGCGCCGGTTCTGTTTTCTGGGTGTGCGATTTATCCGGACGTCCGGGGGGCGTCCAACTGATCCGGCTTGGTCCGGATGATCCGGAGAAGGTCCGGATGATCCGCCAAGTCAACCCGCCGATTTGCTCTCGGGGACAAATTTTTGGGCGGAAATGGATGATTTTCGGGGCAAAATTTGAGGGATTTCGTGGATGGAAGGTGGGGAAACTTGGGGGAAAGCTAGATCCACTTGAAACCAAGCAAATCCATGGATCAAAATCAACAAAACATCATCAAAACCAACAAATCACAAAAAATTTTGGGGCTATTTTTGGTGGGGATTTTCGGATTTAGGACGAAATCAACAAAATCAAGCTAGAAATCACGGGGTAGGGGCTCCAAAAATGTGAACAACGTGGCTCATGATACCATATGATGTAGGGTGGAACCCTATAGAGACGATCTTTCACGCTTGGGTGGGATCCTCGAAGAACACGATGAACACGGGAAGAACAGGAGAAATCACAAGGGGAAACACTCAAGAACAAGTCCAAATCACACATCCACTAGACAATCAAACACACAAGATCACAAGGTACATGAACAACAAAGGGAAAGATACAAGGTAAGGTTCATCTCCAAGAGGAGGTCTTGATGATATCCTAGATGGATCTTCCCACAAGGGGGTCTTGATGATATCCTGCAGGATCTTCTCCTAGATGGAGGTCTTGGCCTCCAATGGAGTAGTAGTCTCTCTCTCAAGAGTAGAGATAGGTAGGAGCAAAGCTCACATACAAATGAGCTATCCTATTTGCTTACCCTAGAAAGGAGGTGGAGGAGGTCTATTTATAGCCCAAGGGGCGAAGGGGTAAGTGAGGGCGAAGGGGTACACGGGCTTCGGCCCAAGTCACGCGCGCAGGCGGGGTCCGGATGATCCGGATGGTGGCCCGGATGATCCGGGTGTCGGGGGTCCGGATGATCCGGGCGACCGTCCAGATGATCCGGCTTCGTCGAGGAGCTTCTGTTGTCTTCGGACGCAGGTATCCGGATGATCCGGAGGAGGACCCGGATGATCCGGCTGAGCCCGGATGATCCAGATGGCGGTCCGGATGTCCGGCCTAACTCCAGCAGCCGCTCCGTCTTCTTCTTCTCCTTTCTTCCGTCTTCTCTTCCATGCCTCCCTCGCGGATGGTGTAGTCGTTCCTTGGCGCTCGCACTCCTTGACATCCGTGAAGCTCCGACAATACCTATGCATGCACACGGGAGAAGTGTCAAGTAGTATTCCATCCTCGAGAGTGTCAAGTGAGCACGTGTAAAGGAGATGATTCACCTTTGTGTATGTGAAGTAGATGACGCACGTGTCACTTGCCAAATGGGCTCTTGACGTGGTGATGTCCGTAGGATGCTCCGCATCATCTAATCTCCTCCATCCTTGCATCTTGCTCCTCTTTATGTGCGGCAAGCTTCTTGTCGATGTAGTCCCTTTTCCTTGCTTCGGAGTGACGAATGTCGATGGAGATGTTCTCGATGCGCTCTCGCAATCTTGATTGTGCGCCTTGCATTTGTCGTTGTAGATCGAAGATAGACGCTTTGGAGATGTAGTTGTTCACGCCGTCGTTGTTGTCGTAGACCGGAGAGGGAATGCCTTGCCTATCCATCACAAGACTCGAGCAAATATGAGTGGGAGAAAGAGAAGAACGTATACCAATGTACCTTTGACCAAAGTTGAAGATGAATCAAGTTCACTCAAATGTGGACAATGAAATAGCACAATTGGTACCAATCCTTGTCGGTTCTCACACCTACACAAGTAAAGCTTATAGTGGAGCTCGGTGAGGATAGTGGCACAAAAATTTATTGCAAAATGTTAGCTAGAGTCAATAATGTTGAAAGAGATTCACAAATTCGCAAGCGAAACAAGTAGACCAATAGCAATGAAAGGTACACGGAAACACACACACGGATAGATAAATGGGATCGTGCAACCAAGGAATGAGCACAAAATGTGGAGTCCACGGAAAATGCTCGTGTTGCACAACTCAAGAGAGACGCTAGCACGATTGCTCAATAGGCGGATACGACACTTGTGCACAACCTATAAGATGCAAAATGGATAAACTACTATCCCAAGTATGCTATGTATGTATGGTTCCCGGTGTTTCTCTCAAGCATGATATCATATGATGTAGATTTTGGCAATCTTATGTGCAATGGGTATGATGCTATGGCACTTGCTCACGAGCTCTTTGCTCTCTTTTTGCTTAAAAGCTTTTTTTTCTATGGCCACTTTTGTACAATGCACAAACCAAGATAGCAATTCTTTATATGCGGGAACAAACTTGAGGCACAATGGATGATATGATACCAATATGATATGGTATGTATGCTATGGAAGGTATGGACCACTAATGTGCACAAGTAACGTTGCCGGCAATACTCAAATGGCTAGTCTCGATAGGTAAGTGACGCAAAATGGGCTAGGGGTTAACAATGCAATTGCAAGGGTATATACAAAGGTGTCGTCGAGGTTACCGTCCTTTGCGATGATGAGTGGCGGTGTTCTTGGTGTAGATACCAAGATGATGGAGACTCGTCCCTAAGTAGCCGAAACACCTTAGGAAACGGAAAAACCGCAAACTCAAAATCTCAAATGGCAAATGTCAAATGGTGGTAGCGGAAAGCGGTGGTAGTTTTGCACTAGGCAAATGCGGAAGTGGAATGATGGATATACACGTGTCGGAGTTGAAGTTGCCGTCCCTAAGTAGCCGAAACACCTTAGGAGACACAAGCCACAACTCAAACAAGATCAAACAACAATTTGGTTAAGTTGGGTTGTCGGAAGTGTATGGTGGGAAGGTTATGTGGAAGTGGTGGTGGTGGTGGTTGATGAAGAAGCAACCGTCCCTAAGTAGCCGAAACACCTTAGGAGACTCAAGTTACTACTCAAACAACCTCAAATGCTATGGGGAACAAAATGGGTTAGGTTGCGGAAGTCGGTGGAGGTAATGCGGATGATATGGTGGAGGGCCTAGGCAAAGATGCCAAAATTCCGAAAAGTTGATGGTGTCAAATGGTGTTGGTGGTATTTTTGTGGGATAGGCGTTGTCAATAGCTTCAAAACGAGCTAAAGAACGTCAAAATCGGAGTTCGGATGAATTAGTTATGGACAAAACAAGATTTCAGCCGTGTCAGTTTTCAGTGTAACCGGACATCCGGGAGGAGTTCCAGCTCATCCGGGCTATGTCCGGATGATCCGGGAGGACATCCGGATGATCCGGGTTCGTCAGCGCCGGTTCTGTTTTTCGGGTGCGCGATTTATCCGGACGTCCGGGGCGCCCAGCTGATCCGGCTTGGTCCGGATGATCCGGAGAAGGTCCGGATGATCCGCCAAGTCAACCCGCCGGATTTGCTCTCGGGACGAATTTTGGGCGGAAATGGATGATTTTCGGGCAAAATTTGAGGATTTCGTGGATGGAAGGTGGGGAAACTTGTGGGAAAGCTAGATCCACTTGAAACCAAGCAAATCCATGGATCGAAATCAACAAAACATCATCAAACCAACAAATCACAAAAATTTTGGGGGCTATTTTTGGTGGGGATTTTCGGATTTAGGACGAAAACAACAAAATCAAGCTAGAAAACACGGGGTAGGGGCTCCAAAAACGTGATCAACGTGGCTCATGATACCATATGATGTAGGGTGGAACCCTAATTAATCGATCTTTCACGTTTGGAGGGATCCACGGGAAACACGAAGAACACGCGGAAGCACGAGGGAAACACGGGAAAAGCGAGAGAATCACTCAACCAACAAGGAATCGATCACACAAGTGCTAGATCAACATACACACACGAGATCCACAAGATACATGGTCAACTAGGGTAAGGATACAAAGGAACCGTTCATCTCCCGGAGGAGGCCTTGAATCCACGAGGGGATCTTCCCTAAAAGGGGTCTTGTATCCGAGAGGATCTTCTCCGAAGAGGCCGCGGTCTCTCACGAGGAGGAGATCCGATAGATGAGCGTAGCTCTATCTCTAATCTTGAGCTAAACCAACGCTAACCCTCAAAGTGGGGAGGAGGAGGTCTATTTATAGTGCTAGGCCACGAAGGGGTAAGTGAGGGCGAAGGATACACGGCCTCGCCCAAGTCGCCAAGACAAAGGGTCCGGATGATCCGGATGGTGGCCGGATGATCCGGTGTCGGGGTCCGGATGATCCGGCGACCGTCCGGATGATCCGCTTCGTCGGGGGCTTGTTGTCTTGGCGTCTTTACCCGGATGATCCGGTAGGGTCCGGATGATCCGCTGGGCCCGGATGATCCGGACGGCGGCCCGGACGTCCGGCCTGATTCCAGCAGCCGCTTTGTCTTCTTCTTCTCCTTTCTTCCGTCTTCTCTTCCATGCTTGGCCGTGGTCCTTGGATTCTCCATGGTCATGTTGGTTGTACCTGAGTTTATGCAAGGTCCATGCATGAGGTAGTAGCCGTGTCTCATATGCGGAAAGTGACGGTTCGGAGAGGAGTGAATTCACCTTGTGTCCAATGGCGTATGTTCGAGGTCTCGTCATATGTCCTCTTGGGGCTTGGAGAGTAGTCGGAGTGTACATGGGGATGAACGTGGGATGCTCCGCATCAGAGGTGCTGGTGTAGTGGAAGTACAGGATGCACGCGATGTCCATGATGAAAGTCGACCTGCAGAAAAGTTAGTTCGTGCCAATGCTTGTCGATCCTGCACTTCACGTTTAGCTTTACAAGCAAGATGGAATAAACGAGTGATATTAGTATACTCCTTATACTCTAGAATGGTCTGAATCTCTCTATTTAATCCACCTATAAAACGTGCAAGCATAGCTTCATTCTCCTCAACAATACCACATCTAATCATGCCAGTTTGTAATTCCTGATAATATTCTTCTACAGAATTTTTTTCCTTGTCTTAAACGTTGCAATTTTTGAAGCAATTTACGTTGATAATATGGTGGAACCCAACGAGTACGCATAGCAGTTTTCAAAGCAGCCCAAGTAGCGGGAATAGGATATAATGTACAATGTTCAGACCACCATACACATGCAAAACTAGTGAAAGAACAAACAGCAGCAGCAACCCGTCTCTCCTCGGGATATTGTAAACATGTAAACCGTTCTTCAGTTTCTAACTCCCAAGTAAGATATATATCAGGTACATATCTACCCTCAAATGGTGGAATATTCAAATTCAGTTTAGGAATATGGACATCATCTCGTACCTGAGGTGGTGGTGCAGGCCTGCCATTACGAATATATACCTGAGGTCGACACTGCTGGTGGTGGTTTGGTGGTTGCACGTAGTTCTGATTTTGATCAACCTCATCCTCATAATCGCCGCATACTCATCATCCTCCTCGGTACCAGCAGCAGTAGTAGCAGGAGCCAAAGAAGCACCAACAGCGAGAGCAATGGCACCAGAATTTTGTCTGGCTCAATAGGAACACGCTGAGCTCGTCCATCTTGATTCGAGAAGGGGCGAAGTTGTTGTCGTTGCAGAGGTGCGATAGGTGCAGCCGGCGGTGGTTGTGGAAAACGCGCAAGCAATTCATTAAACTTGCTATCAAGCTTTGTTTCAAACGTCTTCTCAATGTCATCTATCTTCTCCATGGCCTCGTCAAATCTGTTTAGCACATCTTGCACTTGTCCACTCATCATTTGCTGAAATTTATCATGTAGTTGTTTGTTCGTCAGGTTCTCCCAATCAGTCTCATCGGCTTGTGATCCTACCATGGTTAGCAGCAAATAGAAACACACAAGAATATGATCCAACAGACTACTAAGAAGTGGTGGTGGTGTATCACAAACCCGTCAAGCAAATCTCAAATTCTTACCAGTTCTTACCCAGCAGCAGGTGGTGATCGGCAACCGTTGTAGTCAAAACTCTCAAAGCTTGGATATAGCGATTACGGGGAGAATCAAACGCACGACGAGATGTATGTGGAGCTGGGAAGGCTTATAATATGGTAGCAAAAAGGTCGACAATAATCAATTCAGAGATGCAAAGTTGAATAAACGCTCAACGACGGTCTTGTGCTGGTCCTAGGCTAGACCGTGCTAGAGACGCGAGCCTAGAACACTAACAAAATCATGGCGCTGCACATAAACAAGGAAAAGCACACTGGATTTTTTGTTTTCGCTCCTCTTTTTTTTTGCTGCTTTTTTTTCGCTGCTCTTTTTTTGCGAAAAATCACTATAATGGCGAGTGTCTCAAAACACTTCCTGAGTCAAATCGACAGGATGGGCACGAAATTTTTTCGACCAAATTTTTTTTTCGACTGCCTGGACCCAAAAACTGGAAATGGGTCAAAAAAAACTTTCTATAACGGCGACTGTCTCAATACGCTTAGAAACACCTAAAAATAGGATAGCCAGAATATTTTTTGTCAATTGCGTTTTCGGAAAATTTTGGGCCTAAACGGAGGGTGGTTTCCAGAATTTATTTTTTTGGAAACCAACCTCTTCTACGGACGGCAAAAGATTGCTGGAATCCGAAACCTACTCAGACAAGGAAACACGAATCGGAAATTAGATGGATCCCGAAAACAAACCTAATATGCAAGGAACTCGGATTGGTGGTGGATATATGGTGGTAGGATATGGCAGCGGTGGTGGTATATGATAGCGGCGGTGGTATATGGATACGGTTTCGAAGCGGTGGCGGATAAGCGGTGGTGGTAGATGGCAGGGGCGATGATGATCTTTGCGGCGGCGGCGTGACAACTTATGACCGAACTCAAACTCTAAAAGACTAGACTCTAAGACCAGCAACTAGACACGACGATGCAACCGCAAATTCAACAACGCAAATACAGAAAAGATTATGCAAAGGCTCAGATTGGTTCGGATATGATGAACTAACCCTAATTTTTTTGTGGCTTTTTCGTGGACTGTATGTATGAAGAACAGACTCGATCTAAACTACGAAAAACTGTAAAATCTCACCGAGCAACCTGGAAATCTGATACCACTTGATAGAGGCAAAGGTGTCCCGTCTTTCGATAAGATGGTGGATTTCGCTTTGGTGGAAGTCGACTTTGACGATCCGACTACGAACATGCGAGGACGTCGCGCCTTAGCAATCGCTAAACCAACTCCGAGAGGTTATTGACCACGCCGGAGCACGATCAACCTGACCACGAAGGTCTGTTTCCTGCGAGCAAACGAAGAACAAGCAAGAAACTGAGATTACAATCTGGATATTGCGAATATAAGATGAAAGCTTTATTGATCAAGGTGGGGTTCTGTGACACCTTTGTCTGGTCGTTGAACACAAACGAAGTACGCGAAGTTGCAGCTATGGCGAACTTTTATTCTAAACAAAACCCAAAGTCTAAACGGTGGCCTAAGGGCTGTATATATGGAGGAAGAGGGGTGAATTTCGTGGCCCTTGGTGGAGGGTCCAAACTAACCCTATCTCTTGTTTCCCACACATACGGACTCTAAAAATAGCCTATACTTATGTATTTCGAAATTACATGGGCCTGGCCCAATAATAAGGTGACGCAGCACCTAGAATAGCCTCCGGACGGAATTTATGAAGTGGCATCTTGTATATTTCGTCCAAGGCTTCATGCACTCATTATGGTGGCTTCAAAGTCCTGAAATCATCACTTGTAACTCCATTCTTGTCCCCCTTGCGCATGCCATCATCTCCATGCTTGTTCTTGCTCCAATGTTCATCCTTCTCCAAGCTAGGCCCTTCATTTGTAGGCAAAACAAATGTATCCAATTTAGGCAGCATCATATTCTCATGAACATTAGAATCATTACCAAGAAACGAAAGTACCTGGTACTTTAGTTGGCGTGCGCGAGCTCTAGTAATTGGTCCAGTATGTATAGCAGCAGGGGCTGTGCGTGTAACAATTGTACTGATGTCCTCATCAAGTACCCTCAAATTCGGCCTTAAGCAGGACTTTTTGGCCCTGATAGTCAAAGAACATCATTCATTGCTGTTTTTCAGACAAGTTTCTGAACCCATTGGCACTTCCTTTTGAAGGAAATTCGTGAGATTATGTTGCTTATAGACATTAGCCCCCGTGGTAGGGATAAACGTACCTTTCTAAAGATGCTCTATGATCCGGCCAATCTCATTTGGCCGTAAATTGAAGAAAATCCAGCGACTATGTGCCTTATTCTCCTCGTTTTCGGCGGATGGTATGGTGTAAATCATGCACGTGAAAGCCAAGAACAAAAGGGCATTCCTGGCATCGGTCAATATATATGTGGAAACGATATCTCCACTATAGAGGACAAGAAATTTTGGGGCAGTCAGGCAAAAAGCGCACTTGAAAACGAAGTACTTTCAAGGACTACAGTAGAATGGACAGATGCTCACTAAGACGGTCATATTTTGTCATTAGGACTCCGTGTCGGACGCATAATGATGCGGAGCATCCTTCCATCATCCCCATGGACTCTACATCAACACCTACAACACCACAAGGACCGATGACTCGAGCACGTGCAAGAGCTCTTGAAACCGAGGTGACATCACTCCTCTCACAACTCTCCATCGATTCACATGAGACATGGTTACTACCTCAAACGGAAACTCTGTGCATACTCAGGCACCAAGGAGTCGACCATGAAGAAGCTAGGAAGCAAGGAGAATCGGAAGCGGAAGACATACGCGAAGACGGAGAGGAAGAAGCAACCAGGACCAGAGAGGCCGGACGATCCGGACGGAGGCCCGGACGATCCGGACAGAGCCCGGATGATCCGGACCCCGGTCCGGACGATCCGGCTAAATCAACCGAAGGCAACAGAACCTCCACGCTGAAGCCGGATCATCCGGACCCCGGCCCGGATCATCCGGACACCGCCCGGACATCCGGACCACCAGCCGGACGTCCGGCCCTGCGCCGTCACCAGCAGAGCACCCGGACCATCCGGGCCCCCACCCGGATCATCCGGACCAGCCTGGATCATCCGGACCGTCGCCCGGATCATCCGGCCAGCGCCTGCGCGCGCGTGTTGGGCTGAGCCCATGTACCCCTTCGCCCCAGACTCTATATATAGGACCCACTCTCCTCACTTTGAGACTTAGCATTGGATTAGCTCATATTTGTGTGTGAGAGCCTTTGCTCATCCACCGGTACTTCTCCACGGAGATCAGGACCTCCGTCTAGGAGAAGATCCATCGGATTCAAGACCCTATAAGGGAAGATCCCCTCGTGGATTCAAGACCTCCTCCGGGAGAAGAACGGTTACCTTTGTATCTTTCCTTTGTTGATTTTGGACCATGTATCACTCGTGCTTCGATGATCTAGACCTTGTGTGATTGATCTCTTGTCGGTTGAGTGTCTCTCTCGTTCTTCCCCGTGATTTCCTCTCGTGCTTCTGCGTGTTCTTCGTGTTTTCCTCCGTAGGATCCCCTCCAAACGTGAAAGATCGACGAATTAGGGTTCCACCCTACATCATATGGTATCATGAGCCACGTTGATCACGTTTTTGGTGCCCCTACCCCGTGATTTCTAGCTTGATTTTGTTGTTTTCGTCCTAAATCCGAAAATCCCCACAAAAATACCCCCAAAATTTTTTGTGATTTTTTAGTTTTGATGATGTTTTGTTGTTTTTGATCCGTGGATTCGGTGTGTAACTCGTGGATCTTGTGTTTCCCCACCTTCTCCCCCTCGAAATCTACCCAAAATCTCCGAAATCGTCAAATTCCACCCCATTTCCGTGTTCTTCCCGAGCCATTCCCGTGCGTGGTTGACATGCCCGGATCATCCGGACCAAGTCCCGGATCATCCGGACTCGCCCGGATCATCCGGCTCCTGGCCCGGATCATCCGGCTTCCTCTGCCGAAACTGCAGTTCTGCAGTCCACCATCCACCTCCACCACCATCCACACATCCATACATCCTCCCCACCCTATCCACCACCATCTCCACTTGCCAAACCCCAAGACTCAACCTCCGTACTACCATTCGATTTTGAGTTCGACAATTTGAGTGAGATTTCCGTGTCCTCCTGTGTTTCGGCTATTTAGGCGCGGTGTAACATCAACAACAAACGCTCACTTGGTCGGCTACTCATCTTCGCTACGGACGGTAACATCGACGACATCTTTGTCATACCTTGCAATTGCATTGATAGCCATCATATACCATCTTTTGCGTTGCTTACCCACCGAGACTAGCCATTGAGTATTGCCGGCAACGTGACTTGTGCACATTAGTTGCATACACCATATCATACATACAATCGAGGTGCATATCTCAAAATCAACTTGTGTGTCACAAAGTTGTCATCGCATACACAATTGCTCTCTTAGTTCGTCAAGTTTGCATAAGAAAAGAGCTCAAAAGAGAAAGAGCCACTCAAGCTTTTAAGCAAAGAGGAAAGATAAACAAAGAGCTTATAAGCAACAAGCATAGCATCATACAACATTAAGATTGTCATATAAGATCATCTTGGATCATTGCACCGAGATACCATAAATATAGTATACTTGGGATAGAGATCGTTGCATTTTTGCCTAGTAGGTTGTGCACAAGCTCCGTATCCGCCTCTTGTGCAATCGTGCTAGCGTCTCTCTAGTATTGTGCAACAAGAGCATTTTCGTGGATTCCACATTTTGGCTCATTTTTGGTTTGCACAATCCCATTTATCTATTTGCGTGTGTGTTTCTGTGTACCACTTGGTCTACTTGTTGCATATGCGAATTTGCGAATCTTCTTCAAGCTAATGATTGCAATCAATTTTGTGCCAACATCCTAACCAAGCTCCACCAAAAGCTTTTACTTGTGTAGGTGTGAGAATCGACAAGGATCGGTACCAATAGTGCTATTTCATTGTCCGCATTTGAGTGAACTTGATTCATCTTCAACTTCGGTCAAAGGTACATTGGTATTCATTCTTCTCCTTCTACCACTCACAATTTGCTGGAAATGATGGATAGGCCAAGTTCTTCTACAAATCCACTCTTCCTCGAGCAAGACGACGACATGTCATCATACGTCACCAAGAGCCACCTCTTTGGCGCGCAACGAGCTCTCCATCAAGAGCAACAAGCAATGAGTGAATACATCGACAACCTCTCCACCGACTTGCGACTCTCCGAGAAACGTACACGCGAGTACTTCGACAACAAACTCGACGCGCACAAGAAAGAGAACGATGCAAGAATGGACGAGATCCGCGCCTTGTTGATGAACCGGCGTACTTCTACCTCCTCTTCACACTCAAGACGGAGCCACTCAAGTCGCCACTCCGACGACTCCTTCTCCGACACAAGTACACCGTCATCGAACATTCTTCGTCGAGCCGCGCGTCAAGACCGTTATGCATCTCGCAACCCGCTACACGACAAGAATCTCCAAGAGCAAGTTGATGAAGAAGTTCCTCGTCCTCAATCGAGCCAAATGGCGTTTGCTCAAGCTCAAGAACGACAACGTCTTCGCCACCAACAAGAACAAGAACGAGCGCGCCTACACCAAGAGCAAAAAGACGCCGAGGCTCAACGTCTTCAACAACAACAACGAGAAGCACAAGCTCTTGAGGCGAAACGCGCCCTTCAAGCATCAAGTCGAGCTCTCGCCAACCGCAATCGTGAAAGGCGCAACCAAGAGGAAGCCCTTCGAGAAGAAATACAAGAGAGGAACTACCATCCGCGAGCGCAACGTCAAGCCCCACAAGCTCCTCCACAAGCTCCTCAAGCTCAACCTCAACCTCAAGGTCAACAAGAACAAGTTGATCATGGACTTCCTCCTCGCCAAGAGCAACATGAGGATGATCACCCTCCACGTCAAGAACGTCATCATCAACATCGACCTCAAAACAATGAAGAACACCGCTATGGCAAGCTCAAGTTCACAATGCCCAAGTTCAATGGAACCAATGATCCCGAAGAATACCTCTCATGGGCATTGAAGGTCGACAAAATCTTTCGTTTGCACAACTATGAGGAAGAGAAGAAGATCGCTATGGCATCACTTGAGTTCCAATACTATGTGCTCATATGGTGGGAACAAGTCCTTGAGCGACGACAAGCAAGAGGTGAACCTCCAATCACAACTTGGGCTCAAATGAAGGATGTCATGAGAGCACGCATTGTGCCCACTTACTACAACCGTGATCTCTTCAAGAAGCTCCAACTCCTCAAGCAAGGAACAAAGAGTGTTGAAGAATACTACAAGGAAATGGAGATTGCCATGATTCGAGCCAATGTCACGGAGGATGATGAGCAAACAATGGCACGATTCTTGAACGGACTCAACCATCCCATCAAGAAGATTGCAGACTTCCAACCCTACTCCAACCTCATTGAGCTCGTGCATCAAGCTACAAAGGTGGAACGACAAGTGCAAGATGACTTCAAGTACGCCAAGTACTCATCCAAGACATACGGCCTCTCCAACAACCAAGCTTCAATAACTACTCCAACTTCAACATCAACCAAACCTTTTCCAAGCAACGACGACAAGTCAAGTTACAAGAAAGCTCCTACAAGTTCAAGTCGTCCTCATCCTACTACAAGCACCACCAAGCCGCGTGCTTCATCATCTACTCCAACCGATGAGACCGTCAAGACAAGCTCCTTCAAGTGTTTTACTTGCGGCGGCCGAGGCCACAGGTCATATGAATGCACCAACAAGCGTACCATGATACTCAACGACGATGGCACCTACGACTCAATGAGTGACGATGAAATGGACGCTATTGAGCAAGTGGCCATGCACCGGCGCATCAACGGGGATGAAGATGATCAAGTCTTTTGTGATGAAGATACAAGCCCCGCCCTTGTTGTCTCCAAAGTCTTGACACTTCAACATCACCAAGAAGAAGACCAACGATGCCACATCTTCCACACAAAGGCCAGCATCAATGGGAGATCCATCAAGGTCATCATCGATGGAGGTAGTTGCCACAATTTGGCAAGCGAAGAACTATGCTCCAAGCTCCAATTGGTCAAGAAGAAGCATCCGCAACCATAAAAGGTTCAATGGCTAAGTGACTCCAGCACTATACGAGTTGAACATACAGTCCAAGTATCCTTCAAAATCGGTGCATATGAGGACACTTTGGAGTGTGATGTGGTCCCAATGACCGTTTGCCACCTCCTCCTTGGTCGGCCATGGCAATTCGACCGTGGTGTCTACCACAATGGGCGTACAAACCACTATAGCTTCAAGATGAAAGGCACAGAATATGTCCTACGACCCATGTCTCCTAGTCAAGTGATAGCCGACAAACAAGCCACCAACCAAAGAGAGAAAAGTGAGAAAGTGAGCCACCAAAAAGTGAGTGAGAGCCACAAGCCAAATTTGGCGCCTCTTAGCCTAGAGAAAAACCTCATACTATTCGCCACCAAACATGAGATGAGAGAAGTGTGTGAGAACCCATCGAGTGTGATGCACTTTGTCCTAGTGTGCAAGGATGGAGAACCACAAACTAACACCACTCATGAGCTACCTTTGGTGTTTCAATCTCTTTTGCAGGAATTTCGAGATGTTTTCCCCGATGAGCTACCTCCGGGTCTACCTCCTCTTCAAGGCATTGAGCATCGAATCAACCTCATCCCCGGAGCGCCACTTCCAAACAAAGCTCCCTACCGTGTCAATCCCGAAGAAACCAAGGAGATTCAACGGCAAGTACAACAACTAATCGACAACGGTCATGTACGTTAAAGCTTAAGCCCTTGTGCCGTTCCCGTTATCCTTGTGCCTAAGCCCGATGGAACTTTCCGCTTGTGCTCCGATTGTAGACCCATAAATGCTATCATCGTGCGCTATAGGCATCCCATTCCTCGCCTAGATGATATGTTGGATGAACTTAGTGGAGCCAACTTTTTCTCAAAAATTGATCTTAAAAGTGGTTATTATCAAATCCGCATTCATGAGGGTGATGAATGGAAAACTGCTTTCAAAACAAAATTTGGCTTATATGAATGGTTGGTTATGCCTATGGGTTTGTCGGAAGCTCCCGGAACTTTTGTGCGTCTCATGCATCATGTACTTCGTCCATACATTGGAATCTTTGTTGTGGTTTACTTCGATGATATTCTTGTGTTTAGTAAAACCATGAAAGAGCATCTTGATCATGTTAAGCTTGTTTTGCAAACACTTCGAAAAGAAAGTCTTTATGCCAACTTGAAGAAATGCACTTTTGGAGTTGACAAAGTGGTTTTCTTGGGTTTCGTTGTCTCTTCCAAGGGTGTCCATGTTGATGAAACTAAGATCAAAGCAATTAAAACTTGGCCCCAACCCACTAATTTGCAACAAGTGCGAAGTTTCCTTGGTCTTGCAGGTTTTTATCGCCGCTTTGTGAAAAACTTTAGCACTATTGCAGCTCCTTTGCATGCTTTTAGTAAGAAGAATACTCCTTTTGTTTGGGGACCTTTGCAAGCCAACGCTTTCGATGAGCTCAAGTCTTTGCTTACTCATGCTCCAATTCTTGCTTTGCCCAATTTTGACAAAACTTTTGAGGTCCATTGTGATGCGTTTTCAAGAAGGGGAGGATGATGAGGACATGACTACCTTGGATAAGACCAAAAATATTGCATACATGCATATTTGTCGGAGTGATTTCTAGTGCAAACTATTCAATAATATATTTATGTTATCGAACAAAATACTTCACATACTTTTGTGTTTTGTCTAATTGCAGGTGTATGGGACATTTGTACAATCCACATATGAAGATAAGGGAAAAGGAGAAGTTTAGGTGCTGTTCAAAAGTCTTCTCACGTCACTTTTGGGCCAAGAAGCTAGAGTCTAAGTCTCTCACGTTACGGATTCATTAGGACTGCTGCAGACATACGGTAGCGTCAACAACTTTTATACGGACTCGAATTGGGTGATTTTTGTTGGAAAGTAGATTTCATGCTCTTTCCGGGGCAGTTGGAATCACCTTAAAATCCGTCCGGGCGTTGAGTTATGGGCGAAACAATATATGTACTAATAAGAATAAAGTCAAAAATAAAGTCACCTCCACTTGGCCCCAGGCCTTGTACAACCTAGGGTTGGTATTAGGCTGCCTTGGAAAATCCTCCACCTCCTTGCGCCACCCTTGCTCCTATATAAGTAGATCCATCTAGTAGCTTTTCCTTGGGATTTGTTTAGTTAAAAGTTAGCCATTGCAACCGTGTGCCGTTTGTGTCCAGCGACCGGACCAAGACCGCTACGGATCCCCACCTTTATCAATACTTCATACATACTTGCAATATTGATTGCTTTTATCATATTCTTGCTTGTTCTTGATTGCTTGCGAATAGACCTTGTGGTCGAGTTGATCGTGCTCGGCGTGGTCGATAACCTCTCGAGTTGGTTTAGCGATTGCTAAGAAGCAGCGTCGTCTGCGTTTGTAGTCGGATCGTCAAAGTCATCTTCACCAAATCGATAGTTATCATCTCATCGAAAGATCGGGACACCGCCTCTATCAAAATGTGGAATCCACCAAAGCTTCGTGTTGCACAACTCAAGAGCGCTAGCTTACGATTGCTCGATAAGCGGATCGACACTTGTGCACAACCTATAAGATGCAAAATGGATAAACTTTCTATCCCAAGTATGCTATGTATGTATGGTTCCCGGTGTTTCTCTCAAGCATGATATCATATGATATAGATTTGACAATCTTATGTGCAATGGGGTATGATGCTATGGCACTTGCTCACGAGCTCTTTGCTCTCTTTTTGCTTAAAAGCTTTTTTTTTTATTTCTGCCACTTTTGCACAATGTACAGCGAAGATGCAATTGTGTACATGCGAGAACAAACTTGAGGCACAATGGATGATATGATACCAATATGGTATGGTATGTATGCAATGGAAGGTATGGACCACTAATGTGCACAAATGCGTTGCAAGCAATACTCAAATGGCTAGTCTCGATAGGTAAGTGTTTAAAATGGGCAAGGGTTAACAATGCAATTGCAAGGTAATATACAATGGTGTCGTCGAGGTTACTCCTTTGATGATGAGTGGTGGTGTTCTTGGTGTAGATACCAAGATGATGGAACTCATCCTAAGTAGCGAAACACCTTAGGAAGCGGAAAAACCATAAACTCAAAATCTCAAATGACAAATGTCAAAATGGTGGTAGCGTAAAGCGGTGGTGGTGTTGCACTAGGCAATGCAGACCGGAATGATAGGCTATACAGTGGAGTTGAAGTTGCCGTCCTAAGTAGCGAAACACCTTGGAGACACAAGCCACAACTCGAACAAGCTCAAACAAAATTGGGTTAGGTTTGGTTGGTGGAAGTGTATGATGGGCAAGGTTATGCGGAAGTGGTGGTAGTGGTTGATGAAGAAGCAATTGTCCCTAAGTGGCGAAACACCTTAGGAGACTCTAATCACAACTCAAACAACCATATATGCAATGGGGAACAAAATTGGTTGGGTTGCGAAGTCGGTGGTGGTAATCACGGATGATATGGTGGAGGCCTAGGCAAACTTGCCAAATTTCAGAAAATTTGATGGAGTCAAATGATGTTGGTGGTATTTTTGTGGGATAGGGGATGTCAATAGCTTCAAAACGAGCTAAAAGCGTCAAAAGCGGAGTTCGGATGAATTAATTCTGACCAAAACAAAAATTCAGCGAAGCGATGTCGAGTTAACGGATGATCAGGGAGTAGCTCCGGATGATCCGGCTCGATCCGGATGATCAGGGATATCCGGATGATCCGGTTCGTTAAGCGCGGTTACATTTTGGTGTGCGGATTTATCCGGACGTCAAGAGGCGTCAACTGATCGGGCTTAGTCCGGATGATCGAAGAAAGTCCGGATGATCCGGCCAAATCAACCCTTCAGATTTGCTCTCGGGGCGAATTTTTGGAAATGGATGATTTTCGAGGCAAAATTTGAGGATTTCGTGGATGGAAGGTGGGAAACTTGGGGAAAGCTAGATCCACTTGAAACCAAGCAAATCCATGGATCAAAATCAACAAAACATCATCAAAACCAACAAATCACAAAAATTTTGGGGCTATTTTTGGTGGGGATTTTCGGTTAGGGCGAAATCAACAAAATCAAGCTAGAAATCACGGGTAGGGGCTCCAAAATGTGAACAACGTGGCTCATGATACCATATGATGTAGGGTGGAACCCTATAGAGCGATCTTTCACGTTTGGAGTGGGATCCCTCGAAGAACACGATGAACACGGGGAAGAACGAGGGAGAAATCACAAGGAAACACTCAAGAACAAGTCAAATCACACATCCACTAGACAATCAAACACACAAGATCACAAGGTACATGAACAACAAAGGGAAAGATACAAGGTAGGTTCATCTCCAAGAGGAGGTCTTGATGATATCCTAGATGGATCTTCCCACAAGGGGTCTTGATGATATCTGCGGGATCTTCTCCTAGATGGAGGTCTTGGCCTCCAATGGAGTAATAGTCTCTCTCTCAAGTAGAGATAGGTGGAGCAAAGCTCACATACAAATGAGCTATCCTATTTGCTTACCCTAGAAAGGTGGAGGAGGTCTATTTATAGCCCAAGGCGAAGAAAGTGAAAGTGAGGCGAAGGGTACGGGCTTGGCCCAAGTCCTTGTGGCCGGAGTCCGGATGATCGGGATGGTGGCGGATGATCCGGGTGTCGAAGTCGGATGATCAGGCGACCGTCGAGATGATCCGGCCGTCGAGGAGCCTGTTGTCTTGACCTGAGTATCCGGATGGGAGGAGGACCCGGATGATCCGGTGAGCCGGATGATCGGATGGCGGTCGGATGTCGGCCTAACTCCGGCCACACGCTCCGTCTTCTTCTTCTCCTTTCTTCGTCTTCTCTTCCATGCCTCCCTCGCGGATGGTGTAGTCGTTCCTTGGCTCGCACTCCTTGACATCCGTGAAGCTCAGAGCAATACCTATGCATGCACGGGAGAAGTGTCAAGTAGTATTCCATCCTCGAGTGTCAAGTGAGCACGTGTAAAGGAGATGATTCACCTTTGTGTATGTGAAGTAGATGGCCGCGTGTCACTTGCCAAATGGGCTCTTGGCGTGGTGATGTCGTAGGATGCTCCGCATCATCTAATCTCCTCCATCCTTGCATCTTGCTCCTCTTTATGTCGGCAAGCTTCTTGTCGATGTAGTCCCTTTTCCTTGCTTGGAGTGGCGAATGTCGATGGAGATGTTCTCGATCTTCTCTCGCAATCTTGATTGTCGCCTTGCATTTATCGTTGTAGATCGAAGATAGGCTTTGGAGATGTAGTTGTTCACGCCGTCGTTGTTGTAAATGGAGGAGGAATGCCTTGCCTATCCATCACAAGACTCGAGCAAATATGAGTGGGAGAAAGAAAAGTGCTACCAATGTACCTTTGACCAAAGTTGAAGATGAATCAAGTTCACTCAAATGTGGACAATGAAATAGCACAATTGGTACCAATCCTTGTCGGTTCTCACACCTACACAAGTAAAGCTTATAGTGGAGCTCGGTGAGGATAGTGGCACAAAATTTATTGCAAAATGTTAGCTAGAGTCAATAATGTTGAAAAGATTCACAAATTATGGCGAAACAAGTAGACCAATAGCAATGAAAGGTACGAAACACACACGGATAGATAAATGGGATCGTGCGACCAAGGAATGAGCACAAAATGTGGAGTCCACGGAAAATGCTGTGTTGCACAACTCAAAAGAAGCTATACGATTGCTCAATAGGCGGATCGACACTTGTGCACAACCTATAAGATGCAAAATGGATAAACTACTATCCCAAGTATGCTATGTATGTATGGTTCGGTGTTTCTCTCAAGCATGATATCATATGATGTAGATTTTGGCAATCTTATGTGCAATGGGTATGATGCTATGGCACTCACGAGCTCTTTGCTCTCTTTTTTAAAGCTTTTTTTCTATGGCCACTTTTGTACAATGCACAAACCAAGATAGCAATTCTTTATATGCGGGAACAAACTTGAGGCACAATGGATGATATGATACCAATATGATATGGTATGTATGCTATGGAAGGTATGGACCACTAATGTGCACAAATAACGTTGCGGCAATACTCAAATAGCTAGTCTCGATAGGTAAGTGGTAAAATGGGCTAGGGGTTAACTAATGCAATTGCAAGGGTATATACAAAGGTGTCGTCGAGTTACGTCCGCTGCGATGATGAGTGGCGGTGTTCTTGGTGTAGATACCAAGATGATGGAGACTAAATCCCTAAGTAGCGAAACACCTTAGGAAGCGGAAAAACACAAACTCAAAATCTCAAATGGCAAATGTCAAATGGTGGTAGCGGAAGCGGTGGTAGTTTTGCACTAGGCAAATGCAAAGTGGAATGATGGATATACGCGTGTCGGAGTTGAAGTTGCCGTCCCTAAGTGGCGAAACACCTTAGGAGACACAAGCCACAACTCAAACAAGATCAAACAACAATTTGGTTAAGTTGGGTTGGAAGTGTATGGTGGGAAGGTTATGTGGAAGTGGTGGTGGTGGTGGTTGATGAAGAAACAGCCGTCCTAAGTGGCAAAACACCTTAGGAGACTCAAGTTACTACTCAAACAACCTCAAATGCTATAAGGAACAAAATGGGTTGGGTTGCGGAGTCGGTGGAGGTATCACGGATGATATGGTGGAGGGCCTAGGCAAAGATGCCAAAATTCGAAAAGTTGATGGTGTCAAATGGTGTTGGTGGTATTTTTGTGGGATAAGTTGTCAATAGCTTCAAACGAGCTAAGAACGTCAAAATCGGAGTTCGGATGAATTAGTTATGGACAAAACAAGATTTCAGCCGTGTCGATTTTGATGTAACCGGACATCGGGAGGAGTTCCAGCTCATCCGGGCTATGTCGGATGATCGGAGGACATCCGGATGATCCGGGTTCGTCGGCGCGATTACATTTTTTGGTCGCGATTTATCCGGACGTCAGGCGTCCGGCTGATCGAGCTTGGTCCGGATGATCCGGGAAAGGTCCGGATGATCCGTCCGATCAACCACTCGGGATTTGCTCTCGGGGACGAATTTTTTGACGGAAATGGATGATTTTCGGGGCAAAATTTGAGGATTTAAATGGATGGAAGGTGGGGAAACTTGTGGGAAGCTAGATCCACTTGAAACCAAGCAAATCCATGGATCGAAATCAACAAAACATCATCAAACCAACAAATCACAAAAATTTTGGGGCTATTTTTGGTGGGGATTTTGGATTTAGGGCGAAAACAACAAAATCAAGCTAGAAAACAGGTAGGGGCTCCAAAAGCGTGATCAGCGTGGCTCATGATACCATATGATGGGGTGGAACCCTAATTAAATCGATCTTTCACGTTTGGAGGGATCCTACGGAAACCACGAAGAACACGCGGAAGCGAGGGAAACAGGGGAAAGCGAGAGAATCACTCAACCAACAAGGAATCGATCACACAAGTGCTAGATCAACATACACACGAGATCCACAAGATACATGGTCGACTAGGGTAGGATACAAAGAACCGTTCATCTCCGGAGGAGGCCTTGAATCCGAGGATCTTCCTAAAAGGGTCTTGTATCAGAGGATCTTCTCCGAAGGCGCGGTCTCTCACGAGGAGATCCGATAGATGGCGTCAGCTCTATCTCTAATCTTGAGCTAAACCAGCGCTAACCCTCAAAGTGGGGAGGAGGTCTATTTATAGTGCTAGGCCACGAAGGGTAAGTGAGAAGGATACGCGACTCGGCGAAATCAGCAGCGCCTGGCCCGGGGTCCGGATGATCCGGATGGTGGCGGATGATCCGGTCAGAGGTCCGGATGATCGTCCGATGATCGGCCGTCGAAACTATTGTCTTGGCGTCTTTACGGATGATCCGGGGTAAGGTCGGATGATCCGGCTGGGCCGGATGATCCGGACGGCCCCGGACGTCCGCTGATTCAGCAACCCTTTGTCTTCTTCTTCTCCTTTCTTAGTCTTCTCTTCCATGCTTGGCGTGGTCCTTGGATTCTCCATGGTCATGTTGGTTGTACTGAGTTTATGCAAGGTCCATGCATGAGGTAGTATGGTGTCTCATATCACGGAAAGTAGCAGTTCGGAGGTAATTCTTGTGTCAATAGGCGTATGTTAGGTCGATATGTCCTCTTGGGGCTTGGAGAGTAGTCGGGTGTACATGGGGATGAGCGTGGGATGCTCCGCATCGGAGAGTGCTGGTGTAGTGGAAATCACAGGATGCCGCGATGTCCATGATGAAAGTCGACTGCGAGAAAGTTAGTTAGTGCCAATAGCTTCGATCCACGCACTTCACGTTTAGCTTTACAAGCAAGATGGAATAAGCAGTGATATTAGTATACTCCTTATACTCTAGAATGATGAATCTCTCTATTTAATCCACCTATAACGTGCAAGCAATTCATTCTCACCACATCTAATCATGCCGGTTTGTAATTCTGATAATATTCTTCTCGAATTTTTTCCTTGTCTTAAGCGTTGCAATTTTTGAAGCAATTTACGTTGATAATATGGTGGAACCAGCAGATGCATAGCAGTTTTCAAAGCAGCCCAAGTAGCGGAATAGGATATAATGTACAATGTTCGGACCACCATACACATACAAAACTAGTGAAAGAACAACAGATGCGACAACCCGTCTCTCCTCGGGATATTGTAAACATGTAAACCGTTCTTGGTTTCTAACTCCCAAGTAAGATATATATCGGTACATATCTACCCTCAAATGGTGGAATATTCAAATTCAGTTTAGGAATATGGACATCATCTCGTACTGAGGGTGTGGTGCAGGCACCGCCATTACGAATATATACACGAGGTCGACCTGTGGTGGTGGTTTTGGTGGTTGCTGCGTAGTTCGATTTTGATCAACCTCATCCTCATAATCCGCCCGCCTCATCATCCTCCTCGGTACCGGACGGTAGTAGCGAGGAGCCAAAAGCACCAAGCAATGCTTAGCGGCACCAGAATTTTGTCCACAGCTCAATAGAACACAAGCTCGTCCTCTTGATTCGGAAAGGCGTGGTTGTTGTCGTTGGAGAGTCGATAGGTGCAGCGGCGGTGGTTGTGAAAAGCAGCAAGCAATTCATTAAACTTGCTATCAAGCTTTGTTTCAACGTCTTCTCAATGTCATCTATCTTCTCCATGGCCTCGTCAAATCTGTTTAGCATCTTGCACTTGTCCACTCATCATTTGCTGAAATTTATCATGTAGTTGTTTGTTAAATCCGGGTTCTCCCATGTGATCCTACCATGGTTAGCATAAAACAGAATATGATCCAGCAGACTACTGAAGTGGTGGTGGTGTATCACAAACCCGTCAAGCAAATCTCAAATTCTTACGATTCTTACCCACAGCGGTTGATGCGGCAACGTTGTAGTCAAAACTCTCAAAGCTTGGATATAGCGATTACGGGGAGAATCAAGCATACGGCGTAGATGTATGTGGAGCTAGGAAGGCTTATAATATGGTAGCAAAAAAGGTGACAATAATCAATTGGAGATGCAAAGTTGAATAAGCAGCTCAATGATCTTTATGCTGGTCTAGGCTGAACCGTGCTAGAGGCGAGCCTAGAACACTAACAAAATCATGTTGCACATAAACAAGGGAAAAGCACACTCTGGATTTTTTGTTTTCGCTCCTCTTTTTTTCTTCTTTTTTTTCGCTCTCTTTTTCGAAAAATCACTATAATGGAAGTGTCTCAAAACACTTCCCAAGTCAATGAGATGAAATTTTGACCAAATTTTTTTCATTGCTGGACCCAAGCGGAAATGGGTCAAAAAACTATAGCTGTCTCAATAATTACTTTAAATAAAATAGTAGCGAATATTTTTTGTCAATTGCGTTTCGGAAAATTTTGGGCCTAAGGAGGGTGGTTTCAGAATTTATTTTTTGGAAACCAACCTCCTACGAGCAAAAGATTGCTGGAATCGAAACCTACTCGGACAAAGGAAACACGAATCGGAAATTAGATGGATCCGAAACAAACCTAATATGCAAGAACTTCGGTTGGTGGTGGATATATGGTGGGATATGGCGTGGTGGTATATGATAGCGGCGGTGGTATATGGATCTGGTTTTGAGCGGTGGCGGATAAGGTGGTGGTGGTAGATGGCAGGCGATGATGATGCTGCGGCTGGCGTGACAACTTATGACGAACTTCGAAACTCTAAAGACTAGACTCTAAGACCAGCAACTAGACACGGCGATGCATTAAATTCAACAGCATAAATCAGAAAAGATTATGCAAAGGCTCAGTTGGTTGGATATGATGAACTAACCTAATTTTTTGTGCTTTTTATTGTATGAAGAACAGACTCGATCTAAACTGGCTGTAAATCTCACCGAGCAACACGGAAATCGATACCACTTGATAGAGGCAAGGTGTCCCGTCTTTGATAAGATGGTGGATTTACTTTGGTGGAAATCGACTTTGTGATCCGACTACGAACATCGCGAGGCGTGATATTAAACCAACTCAGAGAGGTTATTGACCACGCGAACCGATCAACGACCACGAAGAGTGCATTTCCTGCGAGCAAGCGAAGAACAAGCAAGCGAGATTACAATCTGGATATTGCGAATATAAGATGAAAGCTTTATTGATCAAGGTGGGGTTACTGTGACACCTTTATGATGCGTTGAACACAAGCGAAATCGCGAAGTTGCAGCTATGGCGAACTTTTATTCTAAACAAAACCCAAAGTCTAAGCGGTGGCCTAAGGGCTGTATATATGGAGGAAGAGGGTGAATTTCGTGGCCCTTGGTGGAGGTCGAAACTAACCCTATCTCTTGTTCCCCACATACGGACTCTAAAATAGCCTATACTTATGTATTTCGAAATTACATGGGCTGGCCCAATAATAAGGTAATGGCACCTAGAATAGCCTCGGACGGAATTTATGAAGTGGCATCTTGTATATTTCGTCCAAGGCTTACACTCATTATGGTGGCTTCAAAGTCCAGAAATCATCACTTGTAACTCCATTCTTGTCCCCCTTATATCATCTCCATGCTTGTTCTTGCTCAATGTTCATCCTTCTCCAAGCTAGGCCCTTCATTTGTAAGCAAAACAAATGTATCAATTTAAGCGACATCATATTCTCATGAACATTAGAATCATTACAAGAAGCGAAAGTACAGTACTTTGGTTGGCGTCTTGTGACTCTAGTAATTAGTCGGTATGTATAGCAGCAGGGCTGTCGTGTAACAATGTCTTGATGTCCTCATCAAGTACCCTCAAATTGACCTTAAGGACTTTTGTACGATAGTCAAAACATCATTCATTGCTTTTTGAGACAAGTTTACGAACCCATTGGCACTTCCTTTTGAAGGAAATTCGTGAGATTATGTTGCTTATAGACATTAGCCCCGTGGTAGGGATAAGCGTGCCTTTCTAAAGATGCTCTATGATCCGGCCAATCTCATTTGGCCGTAAATTGAAAAATCCAGCGACTATGTGCCTTATTCTCCTCGTTTTTGGATGGTATGGTGTAAATCATGCGTGAAAGCCAAGAACAAAAGGCATTCTGGCATCGGTCGATATATATGTGGAAGCGATATCTCCACTATAGAGGACAAAAATTTTGGGGGTCGACAGCGCTTGAAAGCAAGTACTTTCAAGGACTGATAGAATGGACGGATGCTCACTAAGGCGGTCATATTTTGTCATTAGGACTCCGTGTCGGACGCATAATGATGCAGGCATCCTTCCATCATCCCATGGACTCTACATCAACACCTACAACACCACAAGGACCGATGGCTCGAGACGTGCAAGAGCTCTTGAGCAGGTGACATCACTCCTCTCACAACTCTCCATCGATTCACATGAGTTTACTACCTCAAGCGAAACTTCTGTGCATACTCGGGCACCAAAGGTCGACCATGAAGCTAAAAGCAAAAGAATCGAGCGGAAGACATCTGTGAGCGAAGGAAAAACAACCAGACGGAAGGCGGGCGTCCGACGGAGGCGGGCAATCCGGAGCGGGCGGATGATCCGGACCAGTCCGGGCGATCGGCTTCTAATCAACGAAAACAGCAGAACCTCCGCTGGCCGGATCATCCGGACCCGGCGGATCATCGGACCCGCCGGACATCCGGACCTGGCCAGACGTCCGGCCTGCGCCGTCTGTGTGAGCACGGACCATCCGGGCCCCCCGGATCATCCGGACCAACTGAATCATCCGGACCGTCGCCGGAGATCATCCGGCCTAGCGCCCTTGTAGCGTGTTAAGTGAGCCCATGCCCCTCGCCCAGACTCTATATAGGACCCTCTCCTCACTTTGAGACTTAGCATTGGATTAGCTCATATTTGTGTGTGAGCCTTTGCTCATCCACGGTACTTCTCCACGGAGATCGGGACCTCCGTCTAGGAAGAATCCATCATTCAAGACCCTATAAGGGAAGATCCTCGTGGATTCAAGACCTCCTCCGGGAGAAGAGCGGTTACCTTTGTATCTTTCCTTTGTTGATTTTGGACCATGTATCACTCGTGCTTGATGATCTAGACCTTGTGTGATTGATCTCTTGTCGGTTGAGTGTCTCTCGTTCTTCCCGTGATTTCCTCTCGTGCCTGCGTGTTCTTCGTGTTTTCCTCCGTAGGATCCCCTCAAGCGTGAAAGATCGGCGAATTAGGGTTCCACCTACATCATATGGTATCATGAGCCACGTTGATCCGTTTTGGTGCCCCTACCGTGATTTCTAGCTTGATTTTGTTGTTTCGTCCTAAATCAAAATCCCACAAAATACCCCAAAATTTTTGTGATTTTTAGTTTTGATGATGTTTTGTTGTTTTTGATCCGTGGATTCGGTGTGTAACTCGTGGATCTTGTGTTTCCCACCTTCTCCTAAATCTACCCAAAATCTCAAAAATCGTCAAATTCCACCATTTCCGTGTTCTTCCGAGCCATTCCGTGCGTGGTTGACCGGATCATCGGACCAAGTCCGGATCATCCGGACTACTTGGATCATCCGGCTCTGGATCATCATCAGCTTCCTCTGAAAGCTGCAGATTCTGCGATCCACCATCCACCTCCACCACCATCCACACATCCATATCCTCCCACCCTATCCACCACCATCTCCACTTGCCAAACCCAAGACTCAACCTCCGTACTACCATTCGATTTTGAGTTCGACAATTTGAGTGAGATTTCCGTGTCCTCCTGTGTTTATTTAGGCTGGCGCGGTGTAACATCAACAACAAGCGCTCACTTGATTGGCTACTCTCATCTTCGCTTCTGAATGATAACATCGGCGACATCTTTGTCATACCTTGCAATTGCATTGATAGCCATCATATACCATCTTTTCGTTGCTTACCCACGAGACTAGCCATTGAGTATTAAACAGCGTGACTTGTGCACATTAGTTGCATACACCATATCATACATACAATCGAGGTGCATATCTCAAAATCAACTTGTGTCACAAAGTTGTCATCGCTACACAATTGCTCTCTTAGTTAAATCAAGTTTGCATAAGAAAAGAGCTCAAAGAGAAAGAGCCACTCAAGCTTTTAAGCAAGAGGAAAATATAAAAGAGCTTATAAGCAACAAGCATAGCATCATACAACATTAAGATTGTCATATAAGATCATCTTGGATCATTGCAAGATACCATAAATATAGTATACTTGGGATAGAGATCGTTGCATTTTTGCCTAGTAGGTTGTGCACAAGCTCGTATCCGCCTCTTGTGCAATCGTGCTAAGCGTCTCTCTAGTATTGTGCAACAAGAGCATTTTAATGGATTCCACATTTGGCTCATTTTGGTTTGCACAATCCCATTTATCTATTTGCGTGTGTGTTTACATGTACCACTTGGTCTACTTATTGCATATCTGAATTCGAATCTTCTTCAAGCTAATGATTGCAATCAATTTTGTGCCAACATCTAACCAAGCTCCACCAAAAGCTTTTACTTGTGTAGGTGTGAGAATCGACAAGGATCGGTACCAATAGTGCTATTTCATTGTCCGCATTTGAGTGAACTTGATTCATCTTCAACTTGATCAAGGTACATTATTCATTCTTCTCCTTCTACCACTCACAATTTCTTTGGAAATGATGGATAGGCCAAGTTCTTCTACAAATCCTCTTCCTCGAGAAGGAAACGACATGTCATCATCGTCACCAGAGCCACCTCTTTGGCGGCAAGCTCTCCATCAAAAGCAACAAGCAATGAGTGAATACATCGACAACCTCTCCACCGACTTGCGACTCTCAAAGCGTTGCGAGAGTTGACAACAAACTCGGCCGCAAGAAAGAAACGATGCAAGAATGGGCGAGATCCGCGCCTTGTTGATGAACGTACTTCTACCTCCTCTTCACACTCAAGGCGGAGCCACTCAAATCGCCACTCCGGCGACTCCTTCTCCGACACAAGTACACCGTCATCGAACATTCTTCCGTCGAGCAGCGTCAAGACCGTTATGCATCTACGCAACCCGCTACCGACAAGAATCTCCAAGAGCAAGTTGATGAAGAAGTTCCTCGTCCTCAATCCAGGCGTGGCTTCAAAGCGACAACGTCTTCGCCACCAACAAGAACAAACGGTAGCGCCTACAGAGCAAAAGGCAGCGAGGCTCAGCGTCTTCAACAACAACGAGAAGCACAAGCTCTTGGTAAAGCAGCCCTTCAAGCATCAAGTCGAGCTCTAGCCAACATGTCGTGAAAAGGCGCAACAAGAGGAAGCCCTTGAGAAAGAAATACAAGAGAGGAACTACCATCCATGGCGCAGCGTCAAGCCCACAAGCTCCTCCACAAGCTCCTCAAGCTCAACCTCAACCTCAAGGTCAGCAAGAACAAGTTGATCATGGACTTCCTCCTCGCCAAGAGCAACATGAGGATGATCACTCCACGTCAAAACGTCATCATCAAAACCTCAAAACAATGAAGAACACCGCTATGGCAAGCTCAAGTTCACAATGCCCAAGTTCAATGGAACCAATGATCGAAGAATACCTCTCATGGGCATTGAAGGTCGACAAAATCTTTCGTTTGCACAACTATGAGAAGAGAAGAAGATCGCTATGGCATCACTTGAGTTCCAATACTATGTGCTCATATGGTGGGAACAAGTCCTTGGCGGCGACAAGCAAGAGGTGAACCTCAATCACAACTTGGCTCAAATGAAGGATGTCATGAGAGCACGCATTGTACCCACTTACTACAACGTGATCTCTTCAAGAGCTCCAACTCCTCAAGCAAGGAACAAAGTGTTGAAGAATACTACAAGGAAATGGAGATTGCCATGATTAAGCCAATGTCACGGGAGGATGATGAGCAAACAATGGCACGATTCTTGAGCGGACTCAACCATCCCATCAAGAAGATTGCAGACTTCCAACCTACTCCAACCTCATTGAGCTCGTGCATCAAGCTACAAGGTGGAGCGACAAGTGCAAGATGACTTCAAATGTAAGTACTCATCCAAGACATCTGACTCTCCAACAACCAAGCAATAACTTCTCCAACTTCAACATCAACCAAACCTTTTCCAAGCAGCAGCGACAAGTCAAGTTACGAAAGCTCCTACAAGTTCAAGTCGTCCTCATCCTACTACAAGCACCACCAAGCGCGTGCTTCATCATCTACTCAACCGATAGGCCCGTCAAGACAAGCTCCTTCAAGTGTTTTACTTGCGGCGGAGGCCACAGGTCATATGAATGCACCAACAAGCGTGCCATGATACTCAGCGACGATGGCACCTCGACTCAATGGTGGCGATGAAATGGGGCTATTGAGCAAGTGGCCATGCGGCGCATCAGCGGGGATGAAGATGATCAAGTCTTTTGTGATGAAGATACAAGCCCGCCCTTTTGTCTCCAAAGTCTTGACACTTCAACATCACCAAGAAGAAGACCAGCGATGCCACATCTTCCACACAAAGGCCGACATCAATGGGAGATCCATCAAGGTCATCATCGATGGAGGTAGTTGCCACAATTTGGCAAGCGAAGAACTATGCTCCAAGCTCAATTGGTCAAGAAGAAGCATCGCAACCATAAAAGGTTCAATGGCTAAGTGACTCGCACTATCTGAGTTGAACATTGGTCCAAGTATCCTTCAAAATCGGTGCATATGAGGACACTTTGGGTGTGATGTGGTCCCAATGACCGTTTGCCACCTCCTCCTTGAAGCCATGGCAATTCGAAGTGGTGTCTACCACAATGGGCGTACAAACCACTATAGCTTCAAGATGAAAACCAGAATATGTCCTCGACCCATGTCTCCTAGTCAAGTGATAGCCGACAAACAAGCCACCAACCAAAGAGAAAAGTGAGAAAGTGAGCCACAAAAAGTGAGTGAGAGCCACAAGCCAAATTTGGCGCCTCTTAGCCTAGAGAAAAAACCTCATACTATTAAGCAAACATGAGATGAGAGAAGTGTGTGAGAACCCATGAGTGTGATGCACTTTGTCCTAGTGTGCAAGGATGGAGAACCACAAACTAACACCACTCATGAGCTACCTTTGGTGTTTCAATCTCTTTGCAGGAATTTGAGATGTTTTTCCCGATGAGCTACCTCAAGGTCTACCTCCTCTTCAAGGCATTGAGCAGAATCAACCTCATCCCGGGCGCCACTTCAAACAAAGCTCCCTACCGTGTCAATCCCGAAGAAACCAAGGAGATTCAGCGGCAAGTACAACAACTAATCGACAGCGGTCATATGCGTTAAAGCTTAAGCCTTGTGCGTTCCGTTATCCTTGTGCCTAAGCCCGATGGAACTTTCGCTTGTGCTCGATTGTAGACCCATAAATGCTATCGTAAATGCGCTATAGGCATCCCATTCCTCGCCTAGATGATATGTTGGATGAACTTAGTGGAGCCAACTTTTCTCAAAATTGATCTTAAAAGTGGTTATTATCAAATCCGCATTCATGGGGTGATGAATGGAAGCGCTTTCAAAACAAAATTTGGCTTATATGAATGGTTGGTTATGCCTTTTGGGTTAACTAATGCACCTAGTACTTTCATGAGATTAATGAGCGAAGTTTCGTGCTTTCATTGGACGATTTGTGGTGGTCTATTTTGATGATATCTTGATTTATAGCAAATCCTTGGAAGAACATTTGGAACATTTCGTGTTGTTTTAATGCTCTCGTGATGTCACGTTTGTTTGGTAACCTTGGGAAGTGCACCTTTTGCACCGACGAGTATCTTTTCTTGGCTATGTTGTTACTCCACAGGAATTGAAGTTGATAAAGCCAAGATTGAAGCTATTGAGAGTTGGCGCAGCCAAGCAGTCACACAAGTGAGGAGTTTCCTTGGCCTCGCTGGTTTCTATAGGCGTTTTGTGAGAGATTTCAGCACCATTCTGCACCTCTCAACGAGCTTACAAAGAAGGATGTGCCTTTTGTTTGGGGTACCATCGGGAAGAGGCCTTCACGGTATTGAAAGCTAAGTTGACACATGCTCCTTTACTCCAACTTCTGATTTTAATAAGACTTTTGAGCTTGAATGTGATGCTAGTGGAATTGGATTAGGAGGTGTGTTATTACAAGATAGCAAACCTGTTGCATACTTTTACGAAAAATTGAGTGGGCCTAGTCTGAATTACTCTACTTATGATAAAGAATTATATGCTCTTGTTAGGACTTTAGAAACATGGCAACATTATTTATGGCCCAAAGAATTTGTTATACATTACGATCATGAATCTTTGAAACATATTAAAAGTCAAGCTAAACTGAATCGTAGACATGCTAAATGGGTTGAATTCATTGAGACTTTCCCTTATGTTATTAAACACAAGAAGGGTAAAGAAAATGTTATTCTGATGCATTGTCTAAATCGCTATACTATGCTTTGACAACTTGACTTCATAATATTTGGTTTGGAGACCATCAAAGATCAATATGTGCATGATGCTGATTTTAAAGATGTATTGCAGAATTGTAAAGAAGGAAGAACATGGAACAAGTTTGTCGTTCTAACAAGCTATGCATTCCAGCTAGCTCCGTTAAGTCTTTTGTTGTTGCGGAGGCGCATGGAGGAGGACTAATGGGACACTTTGGCGTGAAGAAGGCGGAGGGCGTACTTGCTACACATTTCTTTTGGCCAAAGATGAGGCAGGGATGTTGGCGTTTTATTGCTCATTGCACTACATGTCAAAAAGCTAAGTCACGACTCAATCCTCATGGTTTATATATGCCTTTGCCTGTACCTAGTGTTCCTTGGGAGGATATATCTATGGACTTTGTCTTAGGTTTACCTAGAACAAAGAAGGGAGGATAGCATATTTGTTGTCGTGGATAGATTCTCGAAAATGGCACACTTTATACCATGTCATAAAAGCGATGATCTTTGTCAATGTTGCTGATTTGTTCTTTCGTGAAATTATTCGTTTGCATGGTGTGCCAAATACTATTGTTTCAGATCGTGATACTAAATTTCTTAGCCACTTTTGGAGATGTTTATGGGCTAAGTTGGGGACTAAACGCTTTTTAGTACTACTTGTCACCCCCAAGCGATGGACAAACTGAAGTAGTCAATAGAACATTGTCTACTATGCTTAGGGCTGTTCTAAAGAAAAATAAGAAAATGTGGGAGGAATGCTTGCCTCATATTGAATTTGCTTATAATCGTTCATTGCATTCTACTACTAAGATGTGCCCTT
>JAHHZJ010003167.1:0-132772 GCA_021437245.1 Aegilops speltoides
GTCTTAGGTAACTTTTGGAGGGGCGTTCGAGTTTATACTCTTGACGCGAGGACCTCGGTCCATCGATCGGCCAGCGAGGTCTGATCAGCTTGAAGCCGCTGCTGCTTTTTCCTTAGGCTGTTTGCCATGGCGATGAGCCTGCGCTTGAAGCGCTCTTGTTGACAGGATCCTCAGTGCACATTTAATTCGTCATCGTTGAGGCTTGCCGTCTTGGAGGAGGCATATAGTTATCATCCTCAACCCTTAAATGCCCGCCGCCCTCTCGTGGGGGCTTGCTACGCATCCTCTGCTGACCGAGTCTTCTTTGGAGGGATTGTCTTCGGTGCTCTGGAGTGTTATTGTCTCTGTGCGGAATCTCCATTCTTGCTGTGGCGGTATTTGAGCGGCGCCCGACGCCGCGGCGTTTGGGCTGCTTCTTTAAAGAGTCGCCTCCGCGCTTCTTCGCCATCCCCTTCTTTTGGGGTATCCACCATGTATCGTCATATGATGAGGTGGCCTTCCGGTGCCACTGTAGGCGCTGGTTCTGTTTCGTCTCATAAATCGCCGTCCATAGAGTCGATGTCTTGAGTCGTAGTCTAGCATGTCGGTTAAATCCTTGGCAAGTGGCTACAAAGTGGGTGGTGGGTGGGCTCTGAATTTCTTCGTCGTCAGAACTCCAACCATCACAGCCTGATCCGGCCAGACTATTCGATAGCGAGATGCTTGATGAATTCGAGGATATCGCCGAAAGGCGAAAAGTCTTTGAAAGATGTCCATGGCGATGAATTCCATAATCGGCGCTAATCCGAATTAGTTGGTGGGGCGCAGGAGGCTCGGAGTTCGGCGAGAGTCGGCGCCTCGGGATCACGAGTTCGCGAGGACAAGATCGATATTCGGCTCCATCGCCGTGGATGTTGAAGCCCCTGTGGCGGCGTCTATCCACCGCCCTCGATATGGGGCGTCGGCTCCGGGCTAATGGCGAAGCGGATCAGTCAGGGCCACCAAAGGCCTTGTCCGTGGCGAGCTAGATCATGCCCATAAATCCACAGTCTTGGCGCTTAGCTGTGGCTCGAGTCCGTCGAAGATCAAGTCTCCGCGGACATCGGCCGTGAGTTTCGCTTCAAATCTGACTGACGGCCGGGCGTAGCTTTTGATCTGCTCCGGATGGCCAAGAGAATTGCCCGCATCTTGAAGCCGCCGAATCTGAAGATCTGTCTGGGAGAAAGGTCTCACCGGGACAGCGTTGATGGTTGAAGATGCCATCGAGCCTATCGTTGGCGACAGAGGAACTCTCAATGAAAGCACCAATGTCGGTGTCAAAACCGGCGGATCTCGGGTAGGGGTCCCGGCTGTGCGTCTAGGCGGGTGGTAACAAGAGCGAGGGACACAATGTTTTTACCTGTGTTGGGCCCTCTCGATGGAGGTAAAACCCTACGTCCTGCTTGATTAATATTGATGATATGGGTAGTACAAGATTAGATCTACCACGAGATCAAGGAGGCTAAACCCTAGAAGCTAGCCTATGGTATGATTGTTCAGATGTATGTCGTCCTACGGACTAAGGCCCTCCGGTTTATATAGACACCGGAGAGGCTAGGGTTACACAGAGTCGGTTACAATGGTAGGAGATCTACATATCCGTATTGCCAAGCTTGCCTTCCACGCCAAGGAAAGTACCTTCCGGACACGGGCCGGAGTCTTCAATCTTCTATCTTCGTAGTCTTGGAGTCCGGCGGACATTGATAGTCCGGCTGTCCGGACACCCCCTAGTCCAGGACTCCCTCAATGAGACCGACGAGCAGGAGTTTCAGAAGGCAACGGAGGTTTTGTGCGTCGACGGCGGTGCTTCTCTGCATACTTTGCACCGCCAGCTCAAACAGTGGGCGGGAAGTAAATGCAGTAGAATCGTCAGTTGAATCACGCAAGCCCCTTAAGTGGTCTAGCACGCCCATCATCTTTGATGTTGAGGATCACCCTGATCGCATAACTGCGGTCGGGTGCTTGCCGATGTTGGTTTCGCCAACCATTCGCAACCTCAAGGTCACAAAGATGCTGGTTGACGGCGGGGCCGGCTTGAATCTGATCTCCTCCGCGGTGCTCAAGAAGCTCCAGATCCCCGACAGCGAGCTCATAGAGACTGGTACCTTTCAAGGAATTAACCCGGGAAGGAGAAAGCGAAGGGAAGATCCTGCCGCCGATGGCGTTTGGCGCGAAGCTGAACTTGAGACGAGAGAGTCACCTTTGGCGTCGCCGATTTCCCATTGCCCTACAATGGGATAGTTGGCCGTCCAGCGCTTGCCAAGTTCATGGCAGCCTCTCACTACGCCTACAACGTGCTCAAGATGCCCGGTCCGATAAGTGTCATTTCTGTCCTGGCGACAAGAAAGATGCCCTTATCTGCACCGACAAGATCTACCGGAAGCAGCAGCCGCAGCAGATCAAGAAGACACTTGCCATTGAAGGCATCACGACCGGTTTCTGGGTAATAAATTTCGAGAAAAGACCGTCGTGCTCATCAGCCCCAGGATTCTTGTTAGGTGATGAGGCTCCAACTTGATCTGAAATTCCAAGCAAAATACAAAATATGTGGTACAAGGCCATTACGGCTGTGAGTACAACAAATGGTTTCTAGTGGTTGATGGCGAGCGGTTTATGGATCATCGGTATCTATGGGACTCCATTTCCCACGAGGAACAGTGACCAGGTTAACTCCTATCTTCGCGAGGCTGCTATCTCCATTGCTTAGGTTCCGGGGCTGTAAATCGCATCGCTCCTCTCCGGCAAAAAAAAATCTGGCCAAGACAATAGCGAGGGACAAGCCGAGTGAGTACTTTGAATGTACTCGCAAACATTTAGAACACAGGTATAATATAACAATGGTGTGCTGAAAAATATTCTATGCTCGTGACGTCAGTCACAAAGATAAATATAACTCTGGTGTATGAATATGCAATGTCACGGGAGTATTAAAAATTATGAATTAAATAACAAACAATGCCACAGTCGGGCGTCTAAGCGACACCACATAAAGGGCTTTAAAAGAAATGTCACAATCGAGGCGTCGGTGACACCACATAAAGGGCTTTAAAAGAAATGTTAAGAGGGCGTCTTAGCGACACCACATAAAGGGCTTTAAAAGAAATGCCACGGTCAAGGCGTCGGCGACACCACATAAAGGGCTTTAAAATAAATGCCACGGATCAGGCGTCTGAGCGACACCACATAAAGGGCTTTAAAATAAATGCCACGATAAGTGCGAAAGCGGCGACCGCATAAAGGGCTTTAAAAGAAATGCCACGGTCAAGGCGTCTGGCGACACGCATAAAGGGCTTTAAAATGAACAATCATAGTGAGTACCCGGAGGTAGAACCATCCGAGATACTCAATAATAACAATAATATCACGGGTTAGTCAGCGATAATAATAATCATAATCATCATAAGTCACAAGTCACAATCCATGTTGTTCCGATTACGGTTAATGACTTCACCTCCAAGACCGACACTAAGACCGACACTTGACCCGTCCCGGTGTAATCCTTAACCATGGACACGGCTATTGAATAGGTTTTATTCTCTGCAGAGGATGTACTCTTTACCCACGAGTGTAGTTCCTTTAGTCCATCGGGACTAATTCCGCTTCTGGTCTTTTAAATGAAAACACACGACTTGCACACACCACTTAACTCACTCATGTCCGAATCACCCACGACACTTGTCAAGCAAACTCTAAGTGGGAGGCTACAACCTCGAGTAGCATGGGATCAAATTTATATCGCGTACTAAGGGGTGGCCTCCCTCTCGTCCCAACCGAAACACCCATGCCCCAGACGGATGGTGGCTTTAATCCATGGCCATGGTACCTCATCCCGCCCCTACATGCGGTGTGTGCTAGAAAGGGGTTGACAAACTCTTGAACCGTACCCTACATGGCAGGAACAAGTGGTAGCACGAAACAAGTGTGGGGGTTCTTTGGAACAAGACTCGATCTCTGATCGACTCGGGAGGTCTATAGTTTCTGCATGACATGTATAACAATATATTTCAAGCAATCCAATCAACACTCATTATATCTTACCATGCCATACGGACATACCCGTCCCGGACGGAGACCGGCGACAAGCTCACACCTACCCAATGCAGAGGCTTTCCGGATTCCTTTACGGCATGCATGCAAGACACATGAGGATGATTATCATCACAAGTGTGTTTATTTCCAACGACATGGAAATCACCAATATGCATCCATGCAAATGATCATATCACATGAAATAACAAGTCCTTGAAATGAGGTGGTGTTATAAGCGTGTCAACGAACACACCAAAAATATTATGCGGGGTTGAGAATGCTTGCCTTCAATGTGTGGAAGGGTAGGGTGCACTCCAAAACATTTGAATGCTTTCTCCTCTCTCCAAAAATCCTATTTTAGCAATATAAGTATTAACACACAAAATAAAAACAGCACCAAAAGTTGTTTTGAAATTTTTCAAATAAATCTTAAAATAAACTAGATCAAATTTTAGAGAGGTGGGAAAAGAATCATTTTATTTGGAGTTGTATTTAAAAGATATAACCAGTCAAAGTTACGGTCAATCTGGTTTTAAATAATAAAATGTAAAAAAAAAGCGTTTGGCAGAAATCGCTTTCTAAGTAGGGTTACGTCTTTGCGGAGTTTACGCCTTCACTTAACACGCGGACCGGCGGAGTGGGTCATCGACAGTGCCCGCCTGCCCTTGAGTCGGGTTTGACGGTCTCCTCCCTCTCCCTTTTCCTCGGCGAGGCGAGGCGCAGCTCGGCGATCGTCGCCGTGAATGGAGGCTCGTCGAGGCACCCGAGGCCGAGGATGGATCCACCTCTCCTAGGCGGTCCTCCCGGTGGTCGTGGCCGGAGGGACGGAGGGTTCGTCGGGGCGAAGCTCATGGCGGAGGAGCCGGTGTGAGTGATTTTTGGGATGCGGTGGTCTCCTGCCAAAATTGATCGAGGGGTTGCGCTCGCGAGAGGAATTGGGAGTTCTTGGCGAAGAGAACAGGGAGGGGGAAGTACTAGGGGTGCCGGATTGGCCGGGGCGGTGGCGGCGGCAGAGGCTGCCGGAGATGAGGAAGACGGCGTTTCCCGGACGATTGCGGGCTGTGGGGGTGTCATTGGGGTGGCCTGAGGTTGCCTGCGTGCTCGGGGAAGCTCGGGGGCCTCCTTTTATAGCTCGTTGAGGTCGGTTCCGTGGCGGCGGATGAGGATGCCGGCGAACCGCCTCTCTCTAGCTTGCAGTGGCAGCGTGGAGACAGCGAGGGCTAAGCGGCGCCCTTGTGGATGAGCTCGGGCTGTGCTAGGGGCTGTGGCGGCAGGGAAAGGTTGAGACGGCGCCGACATGAGCGGGGCTGTCGAGCGGCGGCGGCTAAGCGCAGCCTGCCGGGAGTGGCGGCGGCTTGGCGTGTTGTGGTGAGCACGGAGCGCGTCGCGTGGTGCCGCAGAGCGGGACAAAGCCGTGGGGGCCAGCGTGTCGGTGGGCACATGTGCGTGTAAGCGCTGCGCTTCTGCTTTCGCTCTGGGCGTGCAGGACGTGCTTTCGGCGAAATGCCGAGCATGCTACAGAGCTTGGGTGAGGTTGGCATTTAGCAGATCTAGGTTAGGAGTAACGGGGACTCTAGTGGACATGCTTGTTTGATCAGAGGAGCAAGTTCATAGTGTAGACTTGAGATCATGCCAATTCTGGACATGCACATAGGTTGTTTGATAAAATTCCAAAGGCATCTAGGCAATTCTTGGAGTGGCCAGAACTTCCAGAGTGGGGTCTCTTTAGATGCAAGAGGGAGTGGTGAAGTTAGTTTGCAGAAGGGGGAAACTTGCTAGTGCAAGTTTTGCAAAACTTCAATTCTGGACAGAAAGCAAATGGCATTGTTGCAAGCACTTAGAATCATAAAATGGGTCCACTCTCCTGGACTTAAGGGTTTAACATGGAGGACTACAAGTAGGAGAAGGAATCACAGCAAAAGGAGCAAGTTAAAATATAGTTGTAGTACAAAACCTCAAGTTTGACCAGAATGGAAATGAGGATGATTCACTCAAAATTTTCAAAGAACATAACTGGGTTTTTGCACAAAGTGGAATGATATGCTCCTACTGACATCCCATAATTTTGGTGGAGGCTAGAAAGAATTATTTAAAAGGGTTGTAGTGCAAAGTTGCTCTCTGGACCAGAGAAGAAAAGCATGTGTAGCACTCAAAATATTTCAAGAATAAAAGATATTTTTCGTATAAAAGTGATTTAAAAACATCACATGACATCTCCAAATTTTTGTGGGATTTTTAGATAAATATATCAAATGGTTGTAGTTCAAATATGGCCACATAACCTTGAAAAACCATTTTTCAAGAAAATAAAGATCAAGCAAATTAATTATGTAATTAGTTCTACCAATAAAAGAAAAGTTTTTCTCGAGAGGTTAAACAAGTCCAATAACATGTTTGAAAAGTTTTCTCTATGGGGAAAACTTCATAATAGCAAGGGAGAAAAAGTTCAAAAATCAAGAAGGGAGCCCAGAAAACAAAAGTTTTAGTTTCCTGGCAAAATTTTAATTAATAAAACAAGGTCAAAATTTTGGGGTGTCACAACACTACCCCCTTAAAAGAAAATCTCGTCCTCGAGATTTGCTAAGCGTTAATAAAACAAAAAAATACTTTTACTTGGTCAAAAGATCATTTCACAGGCGGTAAAAAGAGGCTTTCTGATGAGAGGCAATAAGGGTGAGTAACTACAGGTGTAGTCTGGCGCTGCGTGAAAGAAAAATCCATGCTTATGAAAGCAGGCGATTTCTCTATTTGGGCCGTGAATTTAGAATAAATCCTAGATTTAACAATCGCTGGTCGTGCCGAGGGCTGAGTGTTCTCCACGGTGACAGGTGGGACCGGGCCTTGTCGATCTCTCCTTCTACCTCTGGCTCTCTCTTCTCCTCTCTCCTGCGCTTTCCGGCTTTCTCCACGGCGGCGTCTAGCGCATAGGGCATCTAGGCCGTCTTGCGGTAGTCTTGTGGCGTGCTTGCTGCCCGGTGCGTGTGCACTCACCTCGCGGGCAGTCTTGCTGTCGGCCTTGCTTTCATGGTTCGCCTCGAACACCGGCGATTAGCGGCAGCGGCGCTGGTGGACCTCGTCCACCGTACACCGAGCTCGAGCTATAAAATGACCGCATGGCGTTCTCCTCTTCTTCCTTACACTGGCCTCGCTCCTCCTTCTCTCTTCTTCTCCTCTGTTTCCGCTGGCGGAGCTCGAGACGAGGCTCTAATGGCGGAGGTGGTGCGGACTGGTACGTGATCTGTTGCAGCGGAGGCTGGCGGCGATCTTTGGGGCTCTCCGTGCTCTGTCTTGCGATGATCCTTGATGATCGCCGTGATCTCTGCTTTCGGTTGCTGGCTCTCCGTGGTGGCGGTAATCACGAGGAGTAGGTGGGGTGTGCGGGTGCTAAGCTGTTGTTAGGGGTGGTTAGCGGTGTAACACCGTTGCAAAGTTTTATAGCGAGTGTAGGTGCTCGGATGATTATGGTCGAGTGTACGTGGTCGTTGTGCTGTGTGAAATAAAATAATCCATGTCGTGAGAAAATGTATGATGCAGCAATTGAAGAAGAAGAAAACTCATACTAGGATTTTCGCGGTTACACAAGTTTATTCACGAAGGAAAATACTCACATTAGTAGAAACTAAATCTGCGACTCACCGCACAAATCGAGGTACCACGCATAAGTTATAATGCAAATATAAATGCTGCAAAGACAAATCTGATAGTGTCGTCTAAAAAGCGATGTAATCGGGTGTGGCCACGATAAGATGTCTACGGTAAAGGGATACACTCCTCTTCTATCGGAGGCGTGGATTGACCGGTCGATGTATCGTCTCTCCGGGTCGAACCTCGATGATCTGCCGATTGCAATCGAGGATTTAAATCAGCGAGACTCGGAGATAATCCATCACCCGCTGGTTCAAATGCTCTTGGCGATGATGTCTTGGATGAGGCTGGCGAGAATCGGGTCCTTCTCAATCGCCCACCGGAAAAGCGTCACTCCACCGGGTGTTGCGACTCGGAAAATAATAATATCGGCTTCATGAGCATAGAATCTTGCGGATCGGCGAGCAATCGCTTCTTCGCAGCATCTTCTATGGCGGTTGTGGGGTTGGCATAGATTTCCCCATGAAGGAAACTTGTTGGATCTTGGTTGGGGTCTATGGGAGGAATGTGTCTTGCTGCCCAATATTCGAAGTGGATGGGGTGATCCTTGATTTGAACAGCTCGTCTTTGGGGTGGCTGGGTAGAACCCATGGTGCTGCGGGTAAAGTCCCGCAATATTTTGACAAAGCCTCCAGGGTTGCATCTGGGGTTCTCGGATGAATGTTATGGCTCGGCATGACAGAGATGGTTGTGAGTGGTGCACGAGGTGAGGGTTCTTTGGGCAAGGTCACAAGGTGGCCTTCTTATATAGCATCTGGGCTGGTTTATTTACCGTGGGGAAAGGTAATAAATCAGCCAGATTTCCTCAAGAGTCGAGTGCGTGCGGAGATACACATATCTCATAAAGAGGCGATATTCTTGTGGTTGTCGTCAAGGTTGGTCTTGGTAGCTGTGCGGAAATTATGCAGCGGTCTTGTGACAAAATATGCAAGGCTACTATTAAAACAGAGAGCACTGCTTGACAGGCTGCGTTAATATACATGGTGCATACGATTACAAAGTAAGGATACTGCTGGGACTCGGTACTACTCGTGCGGCTTAGTCTACCTCGTTTATGTCTAAGCAGGCGTGCGGGTGGATGTTGAGTCTTCTCCGTGTCTCACTGCGGGATTAGTCGGAGATGGCGGAGGAGCAGCAGGTCGGGGTAGCGATGATGACCATCGCGGGATTGTTAGCCACAACCCGTTGGAGTGTGCTCCCAAAAGGTGACGGCACTTACAGGGTCATCAAAGCATCTCGGTTGATGGCTGGAGCTGCCCTCGGGGTCTCGATCGGTTGTCCAAACAGCACGACCGGGTTGTCGGCGTCGGGCTCGTCTTCTCTTCTAGTGCGGGTTCGATGAACCAGCTCTCCTGACTGCGATCAGATCAATGGTGATCTGGTCGAGCAGTGTCTCTAGTGCACTTACATAGCGCACTAGGTGCAACAATCTTGGGATCCATCTCGTGATCTCCGTTGGCAACTTGGGTGGTCTACCATACACTTGGCGTCAGGGGTAGTAGTGGACGAGCGACAGTTAACTCAGGCGACAAGTGCACGAGATGAACTATAGCCTCTCGAGCAGCTAGTTGTATGGCTTGTGGCTCAAAGGAAGTTGTTCTTCGGTGAACACAGTAAGGCGTTAGGCGCTAGACCCCTACCGTAGATGTGCCTGATGGCCCAGAGTGACGGTCTTCACCGCTCATGGGTCCTTGGTACACAACATATTCGGTGGCTCCTCTAACGCATAGGCCACGACGGGTGAGGTTTGCGAGGATGGTCACAAAACCTCAAGGTTGGTTCTTTGTGGTCTCATTGTGCACTATGGGGCCGTGCATTGTGGCTAGGTTGGGGAAAACGCTGTCTTTGTCTTTGGGTTGGGATTAGCGTGCCCTTTTATAGAAAAAGGGACGGAGTCTTCCTTCGCTTGCGCTTGTGGGGAGACATCACAGGTGCTGATTCTTGGCGTGATCGACCAGCTAGGTTGGTAGGTTGGGCACCGATCGCCAAAAATGTCGGGATTCTTGTGTGGCTATCTTGCGAGAAGCTTGGCTGGATTTTGGTTATGGTGCGGTGGGTTGGTTTGCCTAAGTTTGTTGACTGGCTAAGATAGGATTAGCCAATGGTCGACTGAGCTCGATACCAAGTCTGTCACGACCGGTTTTACGGGTAATAAATTTCGAGAAAAGACCGTCGTGCTCATCAGCCCAGGATTCTTGTTGGTGATGAGGCTCCAACTTGATCTGAAATTCCAAGCAAAATACAAAATATGTGGTACAAGGCCATTACGGCTGTGAGTACAACAAATGGTTTCTAGTGGTTGATGGCGGAGCGGTTTATGGATCATCGGTATCTATGGGACTCCATTTCCCACAGAACAGTGACCAGGTTAACTCCTATCTTCGCGAGGCTGCTATCTCCATTGCTTAGGTTCGGGGCTGTCGTCGCATCGCTCCTCTCCGGCAAAAAAATCTGGCCAAGACAATAGCGAGGACAAGCCGGTGAGTACTTTGAATGTACTACATAAACATTTAGAACACAGGTATAATATAACAATGGTGTGCTGAAAAATATTCTATGCTCGTGACGTCAGTCACAAAGATAAATATAACTCTGGTGTATGAATATGCAATGTCACGGGAGTATTAAAAATTATGAATTAAATAACAAACAATGCCACAGTCGGGCGTCTAAGCGACACCACATAAAGGGCTTTAAAAGAAATGTCACAGTCGGGCGTCTGAGTGACACCACATAAAGGGCTTTAAAAGAAATGCCACAGTAGGGCGTCTTAGCGACACCACATAAAGGGCTTTAAAAGAAATGCCACAGTCGGGCGTCTGAGCGACACCACATAAAGGGCTTTAAAATAAATGCCACGGTCAGGCGTCGGCGACACCACATAAAGGGCTTTAAAATAAATGCCACGGTCGAGGCGTCGGCGACACGCATAAAGGGCTTTAAAAGAAATGCCACGGTCGAGCGTCTGGCGACACATAAAGGGCTTTAAAATGAACAATCATAGTGAGTACCCGGAGGTAGAACCATCGAGAGATACTCAATAATAACAATAATATCACGGGTTAGTCAGCGATAATAATAATCATAATCATCATAAGTCACAAGTCACAATCCATGTTGTTCCAGTTCTGGTTAACAGCTTCACCTCCGAAGACCGACACTAAGACCGACACTTGACCCGTCCCAGACTGTAATCCTTAACCATGGACACGGCTATTCGAATAGGTTTTATTCTCTGCAGAGGATGTACTCTTTACCCACGAGTAGCAGTTCCTTTAGTCCATCGGGACTAATTCCGCTTCGGTCTTTTAAATGAAAACACACGACTTGCACACACCAACTTAACTCACTCGTGTATGGAATCACCCGACACTTGTCAAGCAAACTCTAAGTGGGAGGCTACAACCTCGAGTAGCATGGGATCAAATTTATATCAGCAGCGTACTAAGGGGTGGCCTCCCTCTCGGTCCCAACAGGAAACACCCATGCCCCAGACCGGATGGTGGCTTTAATCCATGGCCATGGTACCCTCATCCCGCCCCTCATGCAGTGTGTGCTAGAAAGGGTTGACAAACTCTTGAACCGTACCCTACATGGCAGGAACAAGTGGTAGCACGAAACAAGTGTGGGGTTCTTTGGAACAAGACTCGATCTACAGTCGACTCGGGAGGTCTATAGTTTCTGCATGACATGTATAACAATATATTTCAAGCAATCCAATCAACACTCATTATATCTTACCATGCCATACCGGACATACCCGTCCCGACGGAGACCGGCGACAAGCTCACACCTACCCAAGGCAGAGGCTTTCCCGGATTCCTTTCTGGCATGCATGCAAGACACATGAGGATGATTATCATCACAAGTGTGTTTATTTCCAACAGCATGGAAATCACCAATATGCATCCATGCAAATGATCATATCACATGAAATAACAAGTCCTTCGAAATGAGGTGGTGTTATAAACGTGTCAACGAACACACCAAAAATATTATGCCGGGGTTCAGAATGCTTGCCTTCAATGTGTGGAAGGGTAGGGTGCACTCCAAAACATTTGAATGCTTTCTCCTCTCTCCAAAAATCCTATTTTAGCAATATAAGTATTAACACACAAAATAAAAACAGCACCAAAAGTTGTTTTGAAAATTTTTCAAATAAATCTTAAAATAAACTAGATCAAATTTTAGAGAGGTGGGAAAAAGAATCATTTTATTTGGAGTTGTATTTAAAAGATATAACCGATCAAAGTTACGGTCAAATCTGGTTTTAAATAATAAAGCAGTAAAAGAAAAGCGTTTGGCAGTAAATCGCTTTCTAAGTAGGGTTACGATCTTGGAGTTTCGCCTTCACTTAACACACGGACCGGCGGAGTGGGTCTTGGCAGTGGGCCCGCTTTGGCCTTGGTCGGGTTTGACCGGTCTCCTCCTCTCCCTTTTCCTCGGCGAGCAGAGGCGCAGCTCGGCGATCGTCGCCGGCGAATGGAGGCTCGTCGAGGCACCCGAGGCGAGGATGGATCCACCTCTCCTAGGCGGTCCTCCGGTGGTCGACCGGCCGGCAGGGACGGAGGGTTCGTCGTGGGAGCTCAGCGGCGGAGGAGCCGGTGTGGAGTGATTTTGGGCTGCGGTGGTCTCCTGCCAAAATTGATCGAGGGGTTGAGGCCACGAGAGGAATTGGGAGTTCTTGGCGAAGAGAACGAGGAGGGAAGTACTAGGGGTGCGGATTGGCGGGGCGGTGGCGGCGGCAGAGGCTGCCGGAGATGAGGAAAACGGCGTTCCGGACGATTGCGGGCTGTGGGGTGTCATTGGGGTGCTTTGAGGTTGCTGCGTGCTCGGGAAGCTCGGGGCCTCCTTTATAGCTCGTCGAGGTCGGTTCCGTGGCGGCGGATGAGGATGCCGGCGAACCGCCCTCTGTAGCTTGCAAGGCAACGTGGAGACGCGAGGGCTAAGCGGCGCCCTTGTGGATGAGCTCGGGCTGTGCTAGGGGCAGTGTGGCGGGGAAGGTTCGGACGGCGCCGACATGGCGAGGGCTGTCGAGGCGGCGGCGGCTTAGCGCTAGCCTGCCGGGAGTGGCGGCGGCTTGGCGTGTTGCGGTGAGCACGGAGCGCGTCGCGTGGTGCTTTGCGAGCGGGACAAAGCCGTGGGGGCCAGCGTGTCGGCTCGGCGCATGTGCGTGCCAAACGCACGCTCTGCTCGCGCTCTGGGCGTGCACGGGACGTGCTCGACGAAATGCCAGAGCATGCTACAGATCTTGGGTGAGGTTGGCATTTAGCAGATCTAGGTTAGGAGTAACGGGGACTCTAGTGGACATGCTTGTTTGATCAGAGGAGCAAGTTCATAGTGTAGACTTGAGATCATGCCAATTCTGGACATGCACATAGGTTGTTTGATAAAATGCCAAAGGCATCTAGGCAATTCTTGGAGTGGCCAGAACTTCCAGAGTGGGGTCTCTTTAGATGCAAGAGGGAGTGGTGAAGTTAGTTTGCAGAAGGGGGAAACTTGCTAGTGCAAGTTTTGCAAAACTTCAATTCTGGACAGAAAGCAAATGGCATTGTTGCAAGCACTTAGAATCATAAAATGGGTCCACTCTCCTGGACTTAAGGGTTTAACATGGAGGACTACAAGTAGGAGAAGGAATCACAGCAAAAGGAGCAAGTTAAAATATAGTTGTAGTACAAAACCTCAAGTTTGACCAGAATGGAAATGAGGATGATTCACTCAAAATTTTCAAAGAACATAACTGGGTTTTTGCAAAAAGTGGAATGATATGCTCCTCTTGACATCCCATAATTTTGGTGGAGGCTAGAAAGAATTATTTAAAAGGGTTGTAGTGCAAAGTTGCTCTCGGACCGAGAGAAGAAAAGCATGTGTAGCACCCAAAATATTTCAAGAATAAAAGATATTTTTGTATAAAAGTGATTTAAAAACATCACATGACATCTCCAAATTTTTGTGGGATTTTTAGATAAATATATCAAATGGTTGTAGTTCAAATATGGCCACATAACCTTGAAAAACCATTTTTCAAGAAAATAAAGATCAAGCAAATTAATTATGTAATTAGTTCTACCAATAAAAGAAAAGTTTTTCTTGAGAGGTTAAACAAGTCCAATAACATGTTTGAAAAGTTTTCTCTATGGGGAAAACTTCATAATAGCAAGGGAGAAAAAGTTCAAAAATCAAGAAGGGAGCCCAGAAAACAAAAGTTTTAGTTTCCTGGCAAAATTTTAATTAATAAAACAAGGTCAAAATTTTGGGGTGTCACAGAAGCTCCCGGGGGGAAGAAGAAGACCAAGTCCGGCAAGAGTAGCTCTGATGCCCACTCCGGCAAGCGCACCTCTTGAGTCTTTGCGCTACTCGTCGAGGACGCACCATCGAGCTCCACCGGCAAGTGCAAGAAGGCAAAGACAGCTTCACCAGAGACCAAGAAAGTGGCGCAAGAAGGAGGGCGGCACTGGTGGTACCTTCACCATCGATTGCCACACTTGACCCTAAATAGGAAGCCTTCGTTGCTTTCTGCTGGGCGAATGTCGATGTGTTTGCATGGCAACCATCGACATCCCGGTGTTCCTGGAAAGTAATTGAGCACCACCTTGCCGTGCGCCCTCATGCGCCGCCCGTCAAGAGAGTAAGGAAACAAGCGGTGGGCGACAAGAATTCATTGCGAGAAGAGATCAAGAAGTTGGAAGCAGCGAGGCCTTGTCCGAGGAGTACTCCATCCAGCGTGGTTAGCCAATCCGATGAGTCGTGCGCCAAAGCGAACGGGAAGTGGAGGCTTTGTATTGACTTCACTGATGTTAATAAAGCTTGTCCCAAAGATCCATTTCCCTTGCCGCGCATTGACCAGATTGTCGACTCCACGGCCGGATGTGATTTGCTTTCATTTCTTGATGCATATTCAGGATATCATCAGATCTTCATGGCAGAAGAGGATGAAGAGAAGACCACATTCATTACTCCATGTGGCACGTACTACTTTGTACGAATGCCTTTCGGACTAAAGAATGCTGGTTCAACGTTTGCAAGGGTAGTCAGTCATGCTTTTGAGCCACAGTTGCACAGAAATGTAGAAGCTTACATGGATGACATAGTGGTCAAGAGCAAGGACAAAGCAACTTTAATCCAAGATTTGGATGAAACTTTTGCAAATCTGCGCAAGATCAATCTCAAGTTAAACCCCGAGAAGTGCGTGTTTGGAGTCCCTTCCGGCAAGCTTCTTGGGTTCTTTGTATCTCAGCGAGGGATCGAAGCCAATCCCGACAAGATCAAGGCCATTGAGCAGATCGAAGCACCGAAGCGCGTCAAGGATGTTTGAAGGCTTGCCGGTTGCGTTGATGCTCTCAGTAGGTTCATCTCTAAGTCTGCTGAGCGCGCCCTGCCATTTTCCAAAATTTTGAAAAAGGCAGGTGCAATGAAATGGACTCCGGAAGCGGAGGCTGCGCTGCAGGACTTGAAGAGATACCTGTCCTCCACTCCAATACTTGTCGCACCTAAGCCACAAGAGAAGTTGCTGCTATATCTAGCGGCAACCAATCAAGTGGTTAGTGCTGCGTTAGTAGCGGAGAGGGAGGCGGATGATGAGCCAGCGACCGCGGCAAGCGAGTCCAGCGATAAGCAGGGGGCTTCCCCGACAAGCTCTGGTCCCGACAAGGATGGATCTGTGCAGCCACAGGAAGAGAAACAGAAGAAGATGGTGCAGCGCCCAGTTTATTTTGTCAGTTCCCTTCTATAGGGGGCTAGGTCAAGGTACTCTGGTGTGCAGAAGTTGCTTTTCGGCCTTCTCATGGCCTCGAGGAAGCTGCGCCATTACTTTCAAGCACATGAGATCACAGTTGTCACTCGCTTTCCGTTGAAGAGGATATTGCGAGAATCCGAAGCACAGCGAGGATTGTCGAATGGGCCTTTGGGCTGTCGAGCTTTGGCCTCAAGTTTGAAAGTACTTCAACTATCGAGCCGAGCATTGGCGAAATTCATAGCAGAATGGGCGCCAACACGATGAAGAAACTCCGGAGACGAGGATCCCCGTCAAGGAAGCAAGCAAAGAATGGATCATGTACTTTGATGGTGCCTTCTCGCTACAAGGCGCCGGTGCAGGTGTGTTACTTGTCGCACCCACTGGAGAGCACCTCAAGTACGTGATCCAGATGCACTTTCCCAAGGAGCAAGCAACAAACAATACTCCAGAGTATGAAGGCTTGCTTGCTGGACTCAGGATTCTGCGGACCTTGGGATCAAGAAGCTCATTGTCAGGGGTGATTCGCAGCTTATCGTCCGCCAAGTGAACAAAGATTATCAGAGTCCGTTGATGGAAGCTTACATTGATGAGGTGAGAAAGTTGGAAGAGCATTTTGACGGCCTGCAAATGGAACATGTTCCAAGAGCTCAGAACGATGTTGCCGATGGCCTGTCAAAATGCGCTGCATTAAAGTTGCCTGTGGAACCAGGGATCTTTGTGCTCAAGCTAACTCAACCATCTGTAATACCATCAACTGGACAGAGCAAGAAGTGGAAGTTGGTTTCCGGTGACTACTTTCCGGCTGAGCTCCCCGAAGCCGCTGCCAAGAAGGTCCCCAAAATCAACGCCAAGAGTGCTGAGGAGCAGTCTGCTCCGACAAGCCCTAGGGTTCGTTTCGTTGAAGCAGATGCTCCCGACAAGCTTTGCCCCGGCAAGCTTGCCGGGGAACATCATGCTCTGGCTGAACTGCAGATCCTTGCCGTGGAAGCAGATGTTCCCGCAGCAGCATTTGCGCCTTTAGTCCTTGTTGTCGAGCCACAGGCTCCGGCATGGGCGCAGCAGATTGTCCATTTCCTTCAGATAGGAGAACTTCCCGAAGAACAAGAAGAAGCGGAGAGATTAGCCCGGCAATCAAGTATGTATCAGTTTGTCGATGACATACTGTACAGAAGAAGATTCAACAGAGTGAAATTGAAGTGTATTCCCCGGGAAGAAGGGCAGCAACTGTTGGCGGAGATACATGGGCGTATGTGGTCATCACATTGGCGCAAGAACACTTGCAGCAAAGCCTTCCGGCAAGGTTTCTTTGGCCGACAGCCCTCGAGGATGCAAGCTGCACAAGTAACCAAGTGTGAAGCGTGCGATTCCACTCCAGCAGATACATCAACCAGCTCAAGCTCTCGGACAATCCCTTTGTCTGGCCATTTTCGGTCTGGGGACTCGACATCCTCGGCCCTTACCCCGAAGCTGTCGGGGCTTTGAGTACTTATGCGTGGCAATCGACAAGTTCACAAAGTGGCGGAAGTGGAAGCGATGAGGAAGGTGGCAAGCCGATCGTGATCAAGTTCTTTAGGTCGATTGTTTGCCGTTTGAGTCCCTAAAGGATCATCACCGACAATGGCACCCAATTCACGAGCCGCACCTTCATGCGAGACGTCCAAGATCTTGGTGCCAAGATCGCCGCTTCGTTGCTCACCCGAGAAGCAGCGGTCAAGCGGAGAGGGCAACGCTGAAGTGTTGCGCGGGCTCAAGACCAGGACTTTCGGCAGGCTGCACAAGTCGCGGAAGAAATTGGATTGAGGAGCTGCGGTGGTTCTTTGGTTGATCAGACGACGCCAAATCGAGCCATCGGCGGACACCTTTGCTCTTGTCACGGAGCGAGGCAGTTCTCCCCACGGAACTCGTATACGGATCACCCCGAGTGCTCGCTTATGATGAGCTTGAGCAAGAGCAGCTGCGGCAAGATGACGCGCTGCTCCTCGAGGAAGATCATCTTCAGGCTACTGTACGAGCTGCTCGCTACCAGCAAGCTTTGCGTCGCTACCATAGCCGCAAAGTTAATGCCAGAACCTTCGAGGAGGGCGACCTTGTTCTTCGGCGCGTCCAATCCGCCAAGAATTCCAACAAGTTGACGTCGAAGTGGGAAGGCCCTTATCGAGTAAAGAGAGTCACTAGGCCTGGCGTTGTCCGCCTTGAGACCGAAGATGGCTTTCCGGTGAGCAACTCCTGGAACATAGAGCATCTTCGTAAGTTTTACCCATAAGGCGCGGTTGCCGGAACCTGCTGTCCCGGCAACCACCTTTTGTACAAGCCTTGCCGTTGTTGCATGTAAACCTTTGTACAAAGTCGGGCGCAGATCCCGTGCATAAATAAAGATCATATGCTCTGCAAATGTTGTCAAATTTCATGCCTCTTTCTTTTTTCGCATGTATTATCTGACACTTTGTGCAGCACTTGCCCCCGGTAAGCAATAACGAGCCTTAAGGCTCCATATCTTTATTTTCTCTTCTTTTTTTTCTCAAAAAGAAGGTTCCTTCGCCCACAAGTTCACCGGGGGGAAGGAGACGATAAAGGTGTGGACCAGGCGTCATTCAAAGAAGTATAGCCTTGCCGGGACGCAGACGACAGAAAAGCTAAGTCGCCAAAGTTTGAGCACAGTCAGTTTTAAATTTTTAAGTTATCCTCCTTGAACGACCGTGCTTTGTATGGAAAACCTGTGCGCGGAGGAACCAACTCGTGGCTAGTTGCGCCCTTACTTTGTTTCGAGCCCGCTCAACAACGTAAGTGTGCTGCGACTAGTTCCGACAAGGTTTCTTGCCGGAGGCGACACTGCCAAAGAGGCTGCGATGTTCGCTTTCGGCGCTTCCATGACAAGGGTGCTCATACGCCGCAAGTTCCCTAAAATCGTAGGGTAAAAACATACAAGGGCGGGAATCAAGTAAAGGAAATAACATAGCAAATACTAGCCAGAACAAAGTTATATTACAATAAATAACTTGTCGCGCTCTAATGGATTGTTCCTATGACATGTCTAGCAGCGGCAAGAAAAAGGAGGGAAAGGGCGGCCTAGTCTACGACGCGCCGTCGACCCTTCGACTTCATTCACCTTGTCCACGATGGGTGCGACAAGGGCTTTGAGCTCTGCAAGATCAGCACCGCGGCAGCTTCTTGAAGCGTTGGTGAGGTTGAGGTCGGATTGCGGAAAAGCACCTTCACCAACACCTTCTCCAAGACTCTGGCACAGATGGCGCGCGACTCGTCAGCCAGCTGCTTTGGGATCCTTTCCCGGAGTTGCTGGAGAGCTGTCACCACGCCCTTGAAGAACAGAGTAAGCTTGGCGCTGGGCTGGAGGTTCTCGTCAGTGGAGTACCCGAAGCCCGCCAAGTCCAGTTGCGCTAGCTCCTCGTCGATGGTTGCAGCAATGTTGACGACGCCCTCCATCCAAAGCTCCACCGTAGCCCTGAAGGTGTTCTGAGTCTCGGCGGCCCTCGTTAGCAACTCCTCGTTGCCCTTGATCTCTTTCTTCAAGTCATCTTCCCGCCTCTTGGCGCCGTCCAGCATCTCCATCAGTGTGGCCAACTTCAGCTCCAGATCAGCATTTGAGTCCTTGGCGGCGTTCAGTTCCTTGACCTTGTCGGCGAGTTGAACTTGCAAATCGCCATGAGCAAGGGCATCCTTCTCGCGTTCGCGCTGGAGTGCGGCAAGCTCCTCATTCTTCCCTTTCAGATCAGCCTCCAGCTGTGTCACCTTCACCTCCATTTCCTTCTTGGCGGCTTCGGCAGTTGCGGCCGTGACCTTCGCCTCCTTGAGCGCCCCGCCAAGTGATTGCAAGCGTGCGACGAGCTCCTCCTCGTGGTTGTCCAGATTGACTTTCCACTGCGTCAGTTCACCTTCCCGGGTGGACACCTCCTCAGCGGCAAGCCTCTGTTGCTCCTCAGCTTCTGCCTTCTCAAGGATGAAGGCCTTCTGCGCCTCCACAAGCTGCGCCCTCTCCTCCGCAATGGACCGGAGGGCCTCTTGGTTGCGGCTCTGGAGCTCCTCCGCATGCTTCTCTATGTCAACTCCCGCCTGCGCGACAAGCGCTTCCCGAGACTCCAGCTTCGCTTGCCGGGCGCGGTAGAGTGACACCAACTTCCGGAGCAACTGCTCCTCCTCGGACTCGCCACCGCTGCTGCTCGGTGCGTCAACCACTGTTAGCCCAGCGGAGACGAGGACCTCTCCGTCAAAAGACTCTCCCTCGATCGGCACCCTGGAGCTCGACGCCCAGGGAAGATGGATAAAGACACCCTCGCCGGCCTTCAAGTAGGCGCCGGGCTGGGGCTCCTCGGGGCCCGGTGCTGCATCAGCGGCGGAGGAGTCGGCGGTCGGTGTAGCGCCTTGCGCTCCTGCACCCTCGGGCTCGTCAGTGCGATCGCCGGACCCCTCGCCAGCTCCTGCGCCGGCAGCCTTGGCGGCCTCTTCGCCAGCGGGGTCGTCAACGCCGGCCTCTTCCTCGGTGGCGGCAGCGTCATCAGTGTTGCCGCGTGCATCCTCCTCGCCGGTGGCTTCGGTCTCCATCGGATCTGTGGCAGGGGGATCTGAAGATAGGAAGAGGAAGGAAAAGTCAAGGAAATATCCAAAAAGAAGACCAGAAGAAGAAGAACCCAAGGGAAAATTTCCGACAAGGAGGGTTACCTGTGCTGGGCTCTATGACCATGGGCTCCACCACTGAAGGCTCACTAGTTCCGTCCCTTGCCGGGGATCTCTCCCTTGCCGAAGAGCGCTCCCTTGTCGGAGAATCGCCCTTGGCGGCGTAGTCGAAGCAAACAGCACCTCTGGAGCAGCTTCTGGTTGCTCCTGATGGGCCTGCTCTGCTCCTACACAAGCAAGTTAACAATCAAGATATCAGCAAAGAAAGAGCACCCATGCACGCCCCACAACAGGAAGTGAACAAATACTTACGCTGGGGGCTGTGCTGGGGGCTGCTTCGAGGGGAGGGTGCCGGGTCCGTCAGGGTGGTCTCGGACATGTCCTCTGCCATCACAGCAGGATCGTCCTCGATGACAACCACGGGGACCTTGGCCCTCTTCGCTGCTCTCTCAGCCAGAGTCCTAAAATGGAACAAGGTTCAGAGGGAAGCAGATCAGATGCAAAACAAGAAACAACAAAAATCGAAGAAATACAAGTACAACAAGGAGAAAGTCTTACTCCTCCTCCTCTTCTTCCTCCTCGTCGGAGCTGAGCGCGGAAAGGTTCTTTCGGACGAGCACCTCAGTAGAGAAAGTCGAAAACTGACTGTCATGATAAGGCGAGAGCTGGTCGCTGTTCGAGAGGTCTCAAATCCTTAAAGATTTTTTCCGCTTCAGGCGAGGAATCGGCCTCGTCCGATTTAGGCGTGTATAGCGCCCCGAGTCTGGCTTTCCGGATACTAGGGGCTTCACCAAAATTTAAAATTGTAGACTTCTATGGCTAAGTGAGGGCGATAAAGCCGTATAGTCCGATTGCCTCGTTCGTGGCGCTAAACACCTCCTTAAAAGGACCAAAAACTTGGATAAAGAGTGTTTATATTTATCCCGAACACCCCAGTACTAGTTACATGGGGGCGGAAGCCGAGGACTGGCCAACTCTCAAGATTTTTTAAACGGCCGCACAGAAGGTAATATTTTAAATTAACAAGCGCTACATGGCGCACATGAACTGGTTTTCATAATACAGGATGACATGAGTACATTCATTCAAATATAACATCCTTAGTACATTCATCCGCCACAAGGCAGGCACCCTTAATGACATTGTCATGGTACTGTTCGGGGTGGCGATGCTCCTTGCCCTTCGGCGGCCCCTCTGTCACCAGCTTCTCGGCGTCCATCTTCCCCCAGTGCACCTTCGCACGGGCCAAGGCCCTGCGTGCACACTCAATGCAGATGGACCGCTTAACGACGTCAAGCCGCGGACAGGCACTCAGCATCCGCTTGACAAAGCCGAAGTAGCTGCTGGGCAGGGGATCGCCAGGCCACAGACGGACTATGAAGTCATTCATGGCCAGTTTGGCCGCCTTGTGAAGTTCGACCAATTGCTTCAGCTGGTCGCTCAAGGGCATCGGATGTTCGGCCCCAATATATTGGGACCAAAACAGCTTATCTGTCGAGCTCCCCTCCTCAGCCTGGTAGAACTCTGCGGCATCAGAGATGCTGCGCGGCAGATCTGCGAATGCTCCTGGAGAGCTCTGAACTCGGGTAAGTAAAAGGAAAGTCTCCTTCACATGCTTGCTTTGCATAATGAAATCTGTAGGACCTTGAGAAGAGGTATCTAGAGGGGGGTGATTAGACACTAAGTACCAAAGTTGCAGTTTTTAAGATCTTTAAGTTTAAGTGGAGTTTAGGCACAAGTTTAACATTCACAATACATAACAACCAAGCATGCAAAGAGCATATGAGCAGCAGAAAGTAAAGCATGCAACTTGCAAGAATGTAAAGGGAAGGGTTTTGGAGGATTCAAACGCAATTGGAGACACGGATGTTTTTGTCGTGGTTCCGATAGGTGGTGCTATCGTACATCCACGTTGATGGAGACTTCAACCCACGAAGGGTAACGGTTGCACGAGTCCACGGAGGGCTCCACCCACGAAGGGTCCACGAAGAAGCAACCTTGTCTATCCCACCATAGCCGTCGCCCACGAAGGACTTGCCTCACTAGCGGTAGATCTTCACGAAGTAGGCGATCTCCTTGCCCTTACAAACTCCTTGGTTCAACTCCACAATCTTGTCGGAGGCTCCCAAGTGACACCTAGCCAATCTAGGAGACACCACTCTCCAAGAAGTAACAAATGGTGCGTTGATGATGAAGTCCTTGCTCTTGTGCTTCAAATGATAGTCTCCCCAACACTCAACTCTCTCTCTCATGGGATTTGGATCTGGTTGAAAGAAGATTTGAGTGGAAAGCAACTTTGGGAAGGCTAGAGATCAAGATTCATATGGTAGGAATGAAATATCTTGGCCTCAACACATGAGTAGGTAGTTCTCTCTTAGAAAAATGTATGCTGGAAGTGTAGGTTCAGTCTGATGGTTCTCTCCATGAATGAAGAGGAGGTGGGGGGTATATATAGCCTCCACACAAAATCTAACCGTTACACACAACTTGCAAAACTCGGTGGGACCGAATCAACAAACTCGGTCGGACCAATTTAGCAAATCTAGTGACCGTTAGGATTTTGGGTGAGACCGACATGCAACTCGGTAGGACCGATATGGTTAGGTTTAGGGCATAACGAAATCTCGGTGAGACCGATTACACAAACTCGATGAGTCCGATTTTGGTAATAAGCTTTCCAGAGAGTTGGTCAGGCAAACTCAGTTGGACCGATTACACAAACTCGGTAGGACCGATTTTGGTAATGAGTCAACCAGGAAGTTTGCATTGTAATCTCGGTAGTACCGATTGCTCAAACTCGGTGATACCGATTTTGGTAACGGACATACACAGAGAGATTACAATCCCATCTCGGTGAGACCGAGATCCCTATCGGTGAGACCGATTTGCCTAGGGTTTGTGGTAGTGGCTATGACATCTGAACTCGGTGGGCCGGATAGAAAGAATCGTGGGGCCGAGTTTGTCTTTAGGTTTAGGTCATATGTGTGGAAGTGGGAAAGTAGTTGAGGGTTTTGGAGCATATCACTAAGCACTGTGGAGCAAGAAACTCATTAAGCAACACCTCATCCCTTCTTGATAGTATTGGCTTTCCTATAGACTCAATGTGATCTTGGATCACTAAAATGTAAAATGAAGAGTCTTGAGCTTGAAGCTTGAGCCAATCCTTTGTCCTTAGCATCTTGAAGGAGTTCCCACATCCTTTAGTCCATGCCACTCCATTGTTGAACTTATCTGAAACATACTAGATAAAAGTGTTAGTCCAACAAGAGATATGTTGACATTAATTACCAAAACCACCTAGGAGCACTTGTGCTTTCAATCTCCCCCTTTTTGGTAATTGATGACAACATACATCAAAGCTTTAGATAAAGATATAAAGAATAGCAAGTAAAGCTTTGGAAAGACATGTAACAAGCATAGGCTCCCCCTACATGTATGCAATCATGTGAATATGGAATATAGAAGCATGTGAGAGCATAACCATGATAGAGCAGGCAATGTGTTACATGTATCTTGGCCATATGCATCAGAGCAAAGAATATTAAGGAAAATACCTTCATGCCCATGAGTCCTTCTTGCAAATAGTATGTACATCAGCAAGAGTCCCCCATACACATGTTTGTGATGCATATACTTACCTTGTAGTCTTGAGTTGGATTAGGATGGAATGAACCTGCGTAAACAAGGTTAGATAACACACGTACACCTACTAGCCAGAGCAAACAGAAGAAACCACAAGAACACTAAGACTGGGATGACATGTAGAGAGTGAGTACTAAGTACCACATTGGATTAGACATGTCCCCAAGAGTAAAGATATGCAATGAATTTAAATGATTTCTTTCCCTTAGATGTCTTGCTCCCCCTGAATCTAGCATGGGATACTGGGAGAAGATAGGGAACAGAAAATCAGAGCTGAAAGATATAAATGAACAGAGCTAATGCAAATAAGCACATATGAACATGTATTTCCCCTCAAGAAGACATGTGGCATATCTCCTCTTGAACACCAAGCATCTGGGATCCTTGAGAAATACTTTCTACTTGAGTATTCTCTCCCCCCGGAGATCTCTTTCTCCCCCGGTGGAGGTGATACTCTCTCTCTCTCTGATGTGATCTCTCTAAGTGATAAGCTTTGATGTGATCTCTCTCTCCCTCTTTGACATCAATTTCCAAGAAGGGTTTGATCCTTGAGACACAGTACAAAGCATATATATAAATGTGATGCTTGTAGAGGACAAGATTCATTGAGTGAAGCTGGATTAGAAGATACACAGAATAAGTGGCAAACTATTTTTCCTGTTGTGAAATCGGTGGCACCGAGTTGTATGCTTTGGTTGTACCGAAAGGATTCGATTGGACCGAAAACAACAAATCGGTGAAACCGAGTTCATCGCAGAGAAAACACTTGTCACCTCATCTCACTAGACTTGTAAGATCTCACAAAGATTTGCAAGGAATTTACTGAATGATATGCAATGAATTTGATGCGGAAAATGCAGAGCAAACAGAAAGAAATCTAGATGAAGTTTTTTTTAAAAAAAAGGGGAAATAAATATGCATGAGACAAATGCAAAAACACAGAAAAGAACACAAGAGAACTTCATCTAGAGATGGTTGGCGACAAAGTCACCTATGTTAGAGTATATTGACTTAGGAGTCAAGTGAGATCACTTGATCATAGGTCATACTCATCGTTCAAGCTCAAAATGGGGTTGCCATTTTTTGTTTAAGCATCTTGATGTATTCTCATCTTGTCGAGTTGCTTTAGCTCATGACTTGGAGTAAAGCTTCTCTAAGATGGAATAACATACCTTGGTTGGTGGTGTTGTCCATCTAGTTGAACTTGTGTGGGTTGCTCAAGGTTGATGTAGCTCATCAAGAGTTGGAAGCACCACTTGGAATTTGAGTCCAACTACCTACATGAGTTAGTTCTTGCAAGGAAGAGCACTTGTGTATCCAAAAATGACAGTCATGAAGCTCAACATAGAATTTGTCAAAGGATATGTTTGAATGGTTCCGTGCTTCCTTGTCTTCAACCACATAGTGTAGAGACTTGGTGATGTAGAGATTGCTCAAAATGTGAGTAGATTGCAATCTCATGGAACTAGAGTCATCCAAGTACCTACATGGGTTAGATAACATGCAAGATGCAAATATATCCAAGACATAAGATTTTCATCATAAGAGAAATATCAAGGATTAGTCATAAGCTCATGTCTTGCATGTGTCCAATGGAGTTCCTACTCCAAGTTTGAAGCATCAATGATGTTCAATTCTCCTCTTAACCTGCAAAACACTTTCTCATCAAGAGGTTTAGTGAATATATCCGCTAATTACTTTTTAGTGCAAACATGCTTAAGATTAATGTCACCCTTAGCAACATGATCTCGAATGAAATGATGACGAACTTCAATATGCTTAGTTCGAGAATGTTGTACGGGATTATGACCAATTTTTATAGCACTTTCATTGTCACAAAGCAATGGAACATGTTTCACATATATCCCATAATCTTTAAGAGTTTGGGTCATACAAAGTAATTGAGCACAACATGAGCCAGCGGCAATGTATTCCGCTTCGGCGATGGATAAGGATACCGAGTTTTGTTTCTTGGAGGACCAAGACACAAGAGATCTACCAAGAAATTGACAAGTACCCGAAGTGGACTTTCTATCAACCTTGTCTCCGGCATAGTCCGAGTCGGAGTAGCCAACAAGATCGAAAGAGACCCTCTTAGGATACCAAATGCCAAAATTTGGTGTATGGATTAAGTATCTCACTATCCTTTTCACGGACTTAAGATGACATTCTTTAGGAGCAGCTTGATACCGTGCACACATACACACACTTAGCATGATATCGGGACGTGAAGCACATAGATATAATAATGAACCAATCATAGAGCGATAAACCTTTTGATCAACCGGTTCACCATCTTTGGTCAAGTCAAGATGTCCACTAGTAGGCATGGGTGTAGACATACCTTTGCATTCTTGCATATTGAACTTCTTGAATAAGTCCTTGGTGTACTTCGTTTGAGAAACAAAGGTACCTTCCTTAGTTTGCTTGATTTGCAACCCAAGAAAGAATTTGAGTTCACTCATCATAGACATCTCAAACTTCTCCGACGTTAGCTTCCCAAACTTTTCAATAAAATGAGGGTTAGTTGAACCAAATATAATATCATCAACATAGATTTGGCACACAAATAGTTCTCCATTAACTCTTTTAGTAAAAAGTGTGGAATCTATTTTCCCAATTTCAAAGCCTTTTTCAATAAGGAACTTGGTCAAGCATTTATACCATGCTCTAGGAGCTTGTTTAAGACCATAAAGAGCTTTGTGAAGTTTGTAAACATGATTGGGTTTCTGAGGATTGACAAAGCCGGGAGGTTGCTTAACATAAACTTCCTCCTCTATTTCACCATTTAGAAAAGCACTTTTAATGTCCATTTGGTACAAGGTGATATCATGATGATTAGCATAGGCAAGTAAGATGCGAATGGACTCAAGTCTAGCAACGGGAGCGTAAGTCTCACCATAGTCCATACCTTCGACTTGTGTGTAGCCTTGGGCGACAAGACATGCTTTGTTGCGAACTACTTGTCCATCTTCATCTTGCTTGTTGTGAAACACCCATTTGGTACCGATGATGTTGTGGTTGTTGTCGGGATTCTCAACCAATGTCCAAACTTGGTTCCTCTCAAAGTTGTGTAGCTCTTCATGCATAGCATTTATCCAATCCGGATCTTCCAATGCTTCTTCGACCTTCATAGGTTCAATGCTAGAGATGAAAGAATAGTTTTCACAAAAGTTAGCTAAACGAGTTTTAGAGCGAGTGATTCTCCCGGTTTGAATATCATTATAGATTTGCTCGACGGGATGGTATTTAGCAATTCTTGCTCGAACTCGTGAAAGCTTTTGCTTGGTTCTTGGTTGAACTTCTTCTTCATCTTGTTCTTCTTCTTGGCCTTCTTCATTGTTGGCGTTGTCGTTCTCTTGTCGTGGTGGAGAAGGAGGTTGTTGACGTTCATCTTGATGCACTTCCTCATTTTCTTCATCTTGGTGTGTCCCTCTTGTGGATGCTTCCGTATCAACTCTTGGTTCACCTTGTCGTGAAGTAGAAGCTTCCACTTGGACGGACGAGGTACTCTCCTTCACCTCCGTTGGACGAACCTTGCCAATAGACAAGTCTTGGATTGCTTCCGAAGGATCTTTGTCTCCTACATAAATTGGCAATTGCTCTACTTGCGAGCCGTTAGATTCATCAAACTTCACATCTACCGTATCCTCAGCCTTTCGGGTGAAATTGTTGTAGACACGGTAAGTGTGAGAGTTTGAGCCATAACCTACTAGGAAACCTTCATGAGACTTAGGAGCAAATTTAGAACGACGATGCTTATCAAGAATGTAGAACTTTGAGCCGAATACTCGAAAGTATCCAACTTGGGGTTTGTTACCGGTGAGGAGCTCATATGCCGTCTTGCCGAGTAGCTTGTGAAGATACAAGCGATTTGTTGCATGACAAGCTGTCTCAACCGCTTCTGCCCAAAAGTGCTTCGGTGTCTTGTACTCATCAAGCATCGTTCTCGCCATTTCGATGAGCGTCTGGTTCTTCCTCTCAACAACTCCATTTTGTTGAGGTGTGTACGTAGCCGAGAACTCGTGTGAAATCCCTTCTTCGTCAAGAAAGGTGTCCACATTTTCGTTCTTGAACTCCGTTCCGTTGTCGCTGCGAACCTTCTTGATCTTCACTTCAAATTGATTTTGGGCCTTCCTAGCGAAGTTTTTGAAGATCTTTTGGACCTGCGATTTATCATCGAGAAAGAACACCCACGTAAATCTTGAAAAATCATCAACTATAACTAGACCAAAAGAATTTCCACCGAGACTCTTGTAGGAGTTGGGACCAAAAAGATCCATGTGAAGTAGCTCGAGTGGCCTCCTTGTGGTCATGATGTTCTTCATGGGATGCCTTCCTCCGACCTGTTTACCTGCTTGACAAGCACTGGAAAGTCTATCCTTATCAAATATGACATCGTTAACACCAAGGATATGATTCCCTTTAATAAGTTTGTCAAGGTTTCTCATGCCAACATGACCTAATCGTCTATGACATAACCAACATTTTGAGGATTTAGCGATGAAGAAATTCTTAGGTTGAGCCTTTTTAGTGAAATCAACAATGTATAGATCACCCCTACGCACACCGATAAAGACCATTTTATGATTATCTCGACGAAACACTTGGCAATCTACTTCAGTAAATAGGACATTGAAACCGAAATCGGCAAGTCTAGATACTGAAAGTAAGTTGTAGCCCAGAGATTCAACGAGCATGACATTTTGTATGGAGCTATCATGTGACATGGCCACCTTATCGAGGCCAACCACCTTACCCTTTGAGTTGTCACCGAAGGTGACATACTTTCGAGGACCATCGTTTTCAGCAAGCTCATGAAACATGTCTTTATCTCCGGTCATGTGATCGGTACATCCACTATCAAGAACCCATTCCTTTCCTCCTGACATATATCCCCGAAGATTTGCCATAAGACCAAAGTGTCTCATTGCATCATCAAGATCGAAGTCACTATCATCATCCTCATCATAGTATCCATGTTCAACATCGTCATGTGGTGGATCAAATCCTAGAGAGGGTAATTCGTTAGAGTGAGTTTGACAATGATCTTGCTTATGAATTTTAATAGCTTCAGAAATAATATCACTAATAATTCCAACATCTCCTTTGGCACGCATAAGGTTTGTAAGTTCAAATAGATGATCACCAAACATAGGGTCACTAGTATTCATCTTACTCAAGGCAATAGACTTATGGAGAATTTCATCAAGATTTTTGAAGGAATAATTTGGAAAGCGTTCCTCAAGAAATTTCCATATAGTGTAGGCACACTTAAGAGTAGGCAAACATCCAATCAAGTTTCTAGGCAATCCTCTAATGATAAGTTTGGCAGTTCTAAGATTCCTAATCATATCAATTGACTCATCAAGGGTAGGATGCATAGGATCAACATGAGGTGCACAAGGACTAGCAATGTACTTGTTCAAATGATATTGGTTGAAAATTACAAGCATCTCATTTTTCCACTCATGAAAATACTCTCCATCAATAATAGGCACTCTATGTCTAAGACTCCCCAAAGTAGACTCATCCATCTTCCTCCAATGGTGATTAAACCAAGGGAATGGAGACTGAGGGAGTCCTGGACTAGGGGGTGTCCGGATAGCCGGACTATCATCATCGGCCGGACTCCAAGACTACGAAGATACAAGATTGAAGACTCCGTCCCGTGTCCGGATGGGACTTTCCTTGGCGTGGAAGGCAAGCTTGGTGATACGGATATGTAGATCTCCTACCATTGTAACCGACTCTGTGTAACCCTAGCCCTCTCCGGTGTCTATATAAACTGGAGTGTTTTAGTCCGTAGGACAACACAACCATTACAACAATCATACCATAGGCTAGCTTCTAGGGTTTAGCCTCCTTGATCTCGTGGTAGATCCACTCTTGTACTACCCATATCATCAATATCAATCAAGCAGGAGTAGGTTTTACCTCCATCGAGAGGGCCGAACACAGGTAAAAACATCGTGTCCCTTGTCTCTGTTACCATCCGCCTAGACACACAGTTCGGGACTCCCTACCCGAGATCCGCCGGTTTTGACACCGACATTGGTGCTTTCATTGAGAGTTCCTCTGTGCCGTCACCGATAGGAAGGATGCCTCTTCCCATCTTTAAAGACGGTATCTTCGCCGGAGGAGCCTTGGCCGCCGGCCAAACTATCCGGCTGGGTGATTTTCTCATGACCGCCTGTTCGGCCACCGCTTCGATGATGACCTCTCAGGTTGTCAAAAGCAATCTTCGCGTCAACTCGGAATTCGCCGAGCAGTTAGATCCAATAGAGTTGTCGTTCGTAAACGAGCTCTTGGATCGCATCGCCGCCCTGGGAGTCGCTACAGACTACAATCAGATTGGGCTTAAAACCGATCTGAGAGAGATTAACTCTCCCCAGGTTACCCACCACGTTGCAGTGGTAGAGGAACAACGCGGAGACTCTTCTCCCATATTGAAAACCAGTCGTGTCCGGGCTTCCGAACCCTTCATGCCGGACTCCCGCAGGGGGACGGACTTCGATCAAGCACTGAACCTAAAGTCAGGCGTCGGACCGGACTCGTTGGACGACGTCCAATGATCCAAGCTTCCAAATTCGGAAACTTCTCGGCCCTTGAGCCTCGAGATGGGTAGGGTTCCGGACATAATTCCACCCACCCACCCAGACATATGCGATCTATCTCAAATCCGGCAAGAGCCCGCTGAAACAATTACATCATTCTTGGGCGATTCCTCCGGTTATGGACAGGATAAAGAACTGCCGAGAGGAAAACGCAATTTCAATTTTCTGCAATAATTGCACGGACGAGGGAATCTTGAACGCCGTCAGTCGCCGTGAAATTACACGCTTCTCCGACCTGGCGTCCATAGTACGAAAGTACTGTGCAATGGAGAGTTTCCGGAAAACCGAAACTAAGTTTTGGGACAATCCGGCCCCGAATATAACCCTAGTCCGTAACAAAAGGGTGCAGTACACTCAGGCACCGGGTACAAAAACCAAAAAGCAAAAACCCCATAAAGGGCAAGGAACCGTACTGGACGGATGGCTCAGCGGACCCTGTAAAATTCACAGTACAGAAGGTGCCACCCCAACACCTAGCCTTCGAGCATGCTGGATATTGCGGCAGGTGGCCAAAAGTGGCGAGGAGCTTTTAGCCCCGGAAAACCACTCCAACTGTACCAGTATGGTGTCAACAATCTTCGAGACCTTCGCATCAAATAATGCGTGAAAACGAACAATCCGCAGCCTCGCAGAAGTCTACCAAGTAGCAACAACAAATCCATGGAGCGACACGGCCATCACCTTCAACGCCAGCGACGAACCTAAATTCCGAACAGCCCGAGCACCAGCCGCATTGGTCCTCAGTCCAATAGTGGACAGCTTTCGTCTTACCAAGGTACTCATGGATGGCGGCAGCGGACTAAACCTCATCTACGAGGAAACCCTTCAAAAAATGGAAATAGACTGGAGCCGCATTGAGCGAAGCAGCACAACCTTTAGAGGAATAATCCCTAGCCGGGAAGCGCGCTGCATAGGAAAAATCACACTTGATGTGGTGTTCGACTCGCCGGATAATTAAAGGTCCGAAGAAGTCACGTTCCAAGTGGCCCCGTTCAGCAGCGGATATCACGCTATATTAGGACGGGAGGCATTCACAATTTTCCAAGCCATACCCCATTACGGGTACATGAAGCTTAAGATGCGTGGGCCCGGCGGAACAATCACTCTCGCTAGTGATCCGAACATAGCACTCCGCGTCGAAAACAAGACAGCCGATTAGCCACGAGGCACTATCCAAAGCCCTAGCGGCGAGAAGAACTCATCTGCGCTGCGCTCACGGTGAATAGGGACGATGTGATACTCGATAAGAGATCCAAGTCCATCTCTTTCAAACCAATGGACGAAATAGTCAAATTCGAGGTCCACCAACGGACCCAACTAAGGCGGCCTCCATCGGGGCCCGGTTGAACCTCGATGTAGATGCCGCCTTTGCGAGAGTTCCTTCGGGAAAATTGGGACATCTTCTTTGGCACCCTTGAGATATGCCAGAATCCCATGATTGGCGAACACAGCCTAAACATCCTAAAGATTCAAGCCGATCAAGCGGGCTCTTGGCGATTTTCGAACCCAAAAGACATGCAATGGGAGAAGAACTAGCCAAACTCTGGAAGCCGATTCATCGAGACATCAAACATCCGGCTGGCTAGCAAACTGGTAATGGTACCAAGAAGGACAAATCCTGGCGCCTATGTGTCGATTTCAAAGACCTCAACAAGGCCTGCCCAAAGGATCCCTTCCCCCTCCCCCCCATCGACCAAATAATCGATGCTACTGCAGGGCACGATTCATAGTGCTTCCTTGACGCATATTCCGGCTACCATCAAATCAAGATGGCGGAAGCGGACCAAGCCGCAACGGCATTCATTACTCCATATGGACCATTCTGCTTCAACATGATGCCCTTCGGACTCAAAAACGCCGGCGCAACATATCAGCGCATGATTCAGACATGTCTGGCTACCCAGATCGGCAAAACAATAGAAGCATACATAGACGACGTAGTCGTCAAAACAAAACACATTGAAACTCTAGTAGACGATTTGAGGCTCACATTCGACAACCTCCGAGCATATGACATCAAGCTAAATCCAGAAAAAATGTGTTTTCGGCGTACCAGCCGGAAAGCTCCTGGGCTTCATTGTATCCGGTAGAGGAATTGAAGCAAACCCAGCCAAGATCCGAGCTTTGTCACAGCTAGACATTCCAAAAGACCTCAAACAAATACAAAAATTGACCGGATGCGTGGCGGCTCTAAGCCGCTTTATCTCCCATTTGGGAGAAAAGGCATTGCCCCTCTATCGCCTCCTCGGCACGAACACCGAGTGGGCGGATGCTGCCTTCGCGGACTCGAAGAAATAAAAGCCATATTGGCAACCAATCCGGTCCTGGCTGGGCCTAACCTGGGCGAACCAATGTTGCTATACATCGCGACAATACATCAAGTTGTAAGCGCGGTACTCATCTGTAACGCCCTCGATGCGGCTATATCTCCCACGTGTCGAAGCACGACTTAGAGGCATAACCGCATTGAAAGCAATGTCGCAAGTGAGGTAATCTTCGCACAACCCAAGTAATACATAAGGGAAAGAGATACATAGTTGGCTTACAATCGCCACTTCACACAATTACATGAATAAAGCATTACATCATCCAGATACAATCAAGGTCCGACTACGGAACCAAAATAAAAGAAGAACCCCAAATGCGACAAACGGTCCCCGATCGACCCCAGCTGGGCTCCACTACTGATCAACTAGAACGAAACAACACAAAGGGAAAGATCGTCATCGAGCTCCTCCATGAGCTTGGTTGCGTCACCTGCTCGGTAACATAGGCACCTGCAAACTGGTTTTGGAAGTATCTGGTGAGTCACGAGGACTCAGCAATCCCATTACCATGGGTATCAAAACTAGCAAAGCTTAATGGGAAAAGAAGGGGTAAAATGGTGAGGCTGCAGCAGCGACTAAGCAAGTATGGTGGCTAACCAATGCAAATAAGAGCGAGAAGAGAACAAGCGGAACGGTCGTCAACTAGCAATGATCAAGAGGTGATCCTGAACACCTACTTACGTCAAACATAACCCAGAAACCGTGTTCACTTCCCGGACTCCGCCGAGAAGAGACCATCACGGCTACACACTCGGTTGATGTGTTTTAATTCGGATCAAGTGTCAAGTTGTCTACAACCGGACATTAACAAATTCCCATCTGCCACATAACCGCGGGCACGGCTCTCGAAAGTTTAAACCTGCAGGGTGTCCCAACTTAGCCCATGACAAGCTCTCGCGATCATCGAAGAATAGACCTTCACCCGAGACTCTCCGATCAGACTCGGCATCCGGTACATCAAGACATTTCGACAATGGTAAAACAAGACCAGCAAAGCCGCCCGATCGCCGACAATCCCGATAGGAGCTGCACATATCTCGTTCTCGAGGCAACACGGATGAGACATCCTCGAGTAAAACCAAACCTCGAGTTGCCCGAGGGGCCCATGATCTACTCGGTTCGGACCAACACTTAGACAAGCAGCGCCGGGGGGCTATAATAAAGATGACCCTTGGGTTGGCCGACCCAAGGGAAAAGGGATAGGTGGTGGTGAGGCAAATGGTAAAACCAAGGTTGGGCCTTCTTTGGACAAGTTTTATTCAAAGCGAACTGTCAAGGGGTCCCATAAATCACCCGACAGCGTAAGGGACGCAAAATCGGGAACATAACACGGTATGACGGAAACTAGGGCGGCAAGAGTGGAACAAAACACGGGCATAAGGCCGAGCCTTCCACCCTTTACCAAGTATATAGATGCATTAATAATATAAGAGATATTGTGATATCCCAACATAAACCCTGTCCACCATGGAGAAATCTTCAACTTCACCGCAACTAGCAGCGCTATAAGAGGGCTGAGCAAAGCGGTAACATAGCCAAACAACGGTTTGCATAGGAATGGTGTCAAAGGTTAGAGGTTCATGGCAATATGGGATGGCTGGACAAGCGGGTAATAGGTAGCGCAGCATAGCGAAAGAACGAGGCAACTAGCATAGCAATGATAGTAGTGAGATCCGAGGTAGCGGTCATCTTGCACGAAATCCCGCAAGGAAGAAGAACGAGTCCATGAAGAAGACAAGCGAGCGTAGTCGAGCGAATCATCACAACTCGGAGCGAAACGAAGCTAACGAGAGAAGCAACCGGAAAGAAACAAACAACATAGTAAACAACCATCACATAAACATGGCATGATGCACAACCAAGGATGATGCATGGCGGTTTAATGAGGCATGGCATGGCAAAGTGCAACAAACAACACTACAAATTAAGTGGAGCTCAATATGCAACGAGTTGCATGTTGACAAAACACCACATAAATTATTTAGTTTGATCTCGTTTAGTCTACTCAACAATATTAAATGTTGTTAAACATGGCAAGAGGTGAAGCATAAGGAAACTAACTATTTAAGCAAGTTTAAATGAGGCCGGAAGAATAAACAACAATTCCGGAAGAACCCCATATGCAATTTATGAATTTGCTACTGTTCTGCCCTAAACCATATTTTAAAGTTGTTAAACAGGAAAATAAAGTGCACCATGGTAATCTAGGCAAAATTCTACCCCATTTACATATAAAGTTTATTAAATTCCGAGTTACGGTTATTTAGTTATGAAATAAATCATTTTAACATGGCATTTATGCAAATTTAAACAAACAGCATTTTAAACATTTTAAACATGGATGAAAGTGGGATATTATGAAACTAGATGAAATTCTAAGCATTTTAGATATAAAGTTTGTTTTAATCCGATGCACGGTTTGAGAGTTATTAAATGTATGATGTATGAGGGTTTTCAGAAAGCGGCAACAAGCTGGATAATTAGCAAAATTATAAGCGGAAAAAAACATTCACGGGCGGATCTGCTGGGACTGGGCTGCTCACTTTGGGCCTTGAGGCGGTTCGGTGGAGGAGGCGGGCTGGGCTTTCTTGGGCGTGCCGCCGGGCGTGGCCCACGCGGAGGAGGCCGAGCCCTCTGGCGCTGGCGACTTGATCGAGCGAGGCTTCGGTCAACGGGCGGCTCGCTCCCCGAGCGAGCATGGCGGCGGCGGTGGGGGGCACCTCCGCGAGGCGGCTGAGGGAGACCGGGAGCAGACGATCAGGCGGCGTGGTGCGGATCCGGCCATGGAAGGAGCTTGGAGGGCTCTGGCGCCGGTGACATGAAGACTCCGGCAACGGCGCTGGCATCCATGGGTGGCGGCCCTGAGAGAGAGAGAACAAGCTGGTGAGGAGAGGGAAGGAGAGGGAAGGAGGAGAAGGCGGCGGCGCTGGCTCGGGGCAGGTGGCCGACGGCGGCGTCGCGTCCTCCGGGCGAGGCGGTGGGGTCGAGCTCCTCTCGTCTGGATCGAGGAGGGAGCGGGAGGCGGGAGGCGGTCGGGGAAGGCTTGGGCGCCCAGGCGCTCGGGCCCAGATCGGCCAGGCGGGCAGCGCTCGGGCCTCATGACTGTGGTGGAGGAGGCCACTGGGAGGTGAGGTGGCTTGAGGAGAGGTGGAGAGCGGCGGGCGGTGGCGGTGACCACTAGGGCAGCGCCAAGTGGCAAGGTGGAGGTGGAGGCGCCGGAAACAAGGAGGAGGCGCTGATTTGAGGAGGGAGGCGGCTGGGAGGTAGGGAAGGCTGTATGTCAAAAATGGCCTAGGGGTTGATTATATAGAGTAGGTGGCTAGGGTTTGGGGGTTAGGAGGGTTTGGGACCCTCGGATTGCGATCCCACGGTTCGGTCGGAGGGGAAAGTTAGGCAGGCCTAGGTGGGCTGTGACGAGAGGGTTGGGCTGAGAGGAGAGGAGAAATGCAGCCCGACGGGTTTCGGAGGATCGAACGCGTCGAAGCAGTACCGCAAGCTGCATCGCTAAGTTTAACGGTTGGGCCATCAAATGGACTCGAATCGTGAAACTTGGTAGGCGGTCTGTCTACACTATAATAAGACCGCACGAAAAGTTGCAACCGATTCGAGAACATTTTTATACCATGAACAAAATAATATTTGGAGGTGCAGCAGTAGCGTGCGAGAGTGTCACGCTCGAGCGGACAACGGAGAGAACCGACGGAACCGAGCGGATGCAAGTTTTGAAAAACATGCGAGATGAAATCTGAGATGATGACATGGTGAAATGCAACACGCAAGCAATGACATGGCAACAACGGCAACTAACTGGCGGACACCTGGCGCACCGAATCCGGGGCGTCACAACACTCCACCACTACGAGAGGATCTCGTCCCGAGATCTAGAATGGCACCGGAGGGAAACGGAAGAGGAAGAGAAGAGGTAAACTAAGTTGCTTCTTTGACAAACTAGTGAAACCAACAAACCTTGAGTGGTAGAAAACTTGAAGAAAAGCCACAACAGAGACGAAAGGAATTGAAACACTCCGTTAGATAAGAGGAACAAGTGATACGACAAGAACCAAGAATGTTGCAAAGACATGAACCAAGAGTTTAATGGACGAGGATAGAATTGAAACCACTCCGGTTAAAACAAGATGAGAGGGAAGAATGATATAATTTGGGCAGCACTCCGCCTGTAAATGGAAGGAATTGAACATGAACTAGACAAGATGAGAGCATACTTGATGAAATCAATAACACACTGCATCCGGAATTGAAAGAATGGCACAATGGGTAAGAAACATTACAAACCGCGCTCCGGTTAAATAGATAAACAAGGAAAAGAACACGATCCTTACAATACAAAATGATTAGTGAAGAGAGCAACATCACCATGCCTCCGGAAGAAACGAAAAGAAGAAAGATCATTGGAATAAAAGAATGGAGAAGAAAATGCCAACTTCTGCCACAAATGATCTTGGAAAGCATCCTTGCACAGAAGAATTGAACGGAGTTGTTTGAAAATCAACAACGAGAAGCAGAAGCTTGTTGTGGGCTTATGGCAAACATCTCAAAATGATGAGGTGACCACCGGCCAGTAATGGAAACAATTGATTGGTTGAGATCACCAAAGAGATGAAAAACTTATTTCACCGGGAGGACAAATGAAGAACTTGGGTCATTTATAAGCACCATAACTAGCAACAATCCTTAGGGAAAGCTTTAGGTGAAATATAACCCAAGATAACTCCAATGAAGAGACTGATGGATTTAAAATACCTCATTCTTGACAACAATATAAAACATGAAGGAAATTGTCAAGAGTAACATAACACCATCTCAAAAGATAAGATAGAAGGAATTGCACTTTGGAGTGCAAGATGAAGAATACTTGAGTTCCTCAAAACAAAACATGTGTTGCGCACCATGTTTAATTTTTGAGTTAGCTTGGCGGGTCATAACTTCAAGAGAAATCATGAAGAACAAATGAAGAATGAAAAGAATCCTTGAGGAACCGCCATGTTGAGCCTCCATGAAGAACACCGGTAAACAAAAGGAATGAAAAGAAAGAGAAATTGAAAACACAAGGTGTATCCTTGCAATGATTTGGATGGATCTTCGTGATAATTAGAGCTTGGAACTCCGGAAAAGAAAAGATGAAGCATCTCGAACCAAGAATGTGATATAATGAACAACTCCGGAAAGAAGAAATTAATCACTTGGATGAACAGTAATAAGAATTACGTTATGCCTATCCTTCACCAATTTAAATTGATGACAAGCAACGGATTTGGCATACCACTTATTCTCGTAGAAAGGATTAAGAGAGATATGGCGCAAGCTTGAGAAGGTCTTCAACGAACCACCGGTAGGATTGGAACAACAAATGAATTGATATGATGAACAAGGAAGAGAGATCTTGAAAGAACCACCGTAAGAATTGAAAAAGAGAGTAGGAAATGCACAATTCACCGGAATAATTGGAAAACGAAAGAAGATACTTGAGGGGATTTAGATATATGAGAATGAAGAGATCACGAACTGATTAGAGGATATTTGAACGATGCACCGGTAAGATTTAGAGAACGATAGCTACGCGCTGAGAAGAATTATGACATGATGGCCTTCGGAAGAAAGAAATGGAAACAACTCATGAAATGCTCCGGATGTGTAAAAAGAATTCTCACAATCGAAAACAATTATGAGAGGATGGCATCAAGCTAGAACCATGAATCTTGAAGAGAATAGAGGAAGATTAAAGAGAAACTCTTCTTTGGTCTTCAAAAGACGATGGAAAACACCACCAAAATTATTGAGGCACGCCAGAAGAATCAAAAGCGAAGAGGTTGAGCCAACTATGAAAAGAATTTGAAAGATCTTGGAGAAAAGCATTTGACTGATGATAACTCATTCTTACGTCAAACTTGGAGAATAATTTAGGATAGCTCTGGGAAAATAGAAGAGTCAGGTAAGATCCTGGTAAAAGACCTGTGGGTTAGGGCCCACTCAAAAGAACACCGTTGAAAAGATTTAAAAGAGATGTTGCACCGGTTGAATTACATGGCTTGAATGAGATACCAATCCCGAAATATCTTGAACGGATTGAGAATGGAAGCACAAATCTTGAGAGATATCTTCAGCACTCCAGAACAAATGAATAGCAAGAGGTGAGTGATTAAGAGGTGCATCGGTATGAGAAGGCATTAGAAACGAGGAAAGGAATATGATGAATATCGAAAGCTTGGATAGGATCCACCGGAGAAGAAACAACAATGAAGGATGATGAACTAGTAGAACATCTTCTTGAGAACCACCATGAATTGCTGAGATACTCCGGGAGAATGAAAAGAGTGAAAGAGACTTCACATGAATAAATAGATACTTGATAAAGAAATCTGTGTCCTTGAAGAAAAAGGGTGGGAGGGCGGGAAAACAAAGACAACTTGGGATGAACGAAAGAAACACCGTTGAGAAAAAAACTTAGAATTGATCTTGCGGATGGGAAGAATGATCGGATCCATTTGAAGAGAAGGACGCCGGTAGGAAAGAATTAACATGACAATCTCGATTGTCGAGAAGGATTGGTATTCACATCGGAGTATGAGAACACCATTTCGGAAAAGGTATGGAATCAACACTTGACATCGAAGCAACTCGAATACCACAAATAAAACAAAACAAAGGATTTGGCTTGCAGAATAAGCCAGAACAAACATATGATAGAGATTTCGTCCGAAGTTTTAGTGGTGGGGCCTACACGGGCTCAATCGACACAGCACCATCATGTACAAGGCAAATTGCACATGACATCTGAAGCGTCCCCGAGTCGGCATAGCCAAGGACTCTTTAAGACACAACGAGACCATTGTAAAATCAACCGTGAATAGGCGGACCACTAGGCGTCGAACCCCAATTTCATATCATACATTAAATCGGAAAGATATCCTAAGAGCTACTTGAATTCCCACCTATAAAACTCCCGAAACTTTACGGTTATGCAATCGGTGTTGGGGATACAGGGAGCAATAATATCTCACACAAACTAACAATCCCTACATCCATTTGTATCCATCCGTCAACACATAACCAAGAAACCTTCGAAATCGTCTACCTCAACCTTGAAAAGCATCCGTTATACAAGTCATGGCAATACTCCGTACTCACCTCGATCTTTGGGTTAGCGGGGTTATCTCACCAACAACTGCATAAAAGAGATTTTCGATGTCGGCGTACTAAACTCGGGTATTCGAGAATCGCAACGATAAAATTATGGCGACAACACCTCGAGCTCAACTCCCGGGACACCGCCACAACCCCTAATGACAGGAGGCACCAAGACAATGTTGTCATCATAAAACCATCGAACGATTCCAAGATACCAGCGTGATCCTAAAAAAAATTTTAGTGAAATTTAAGAAGAGAAAAGTCAAAACTCTCGTCGGGATACCTCACCGGAAGGTCGAAGGACCGGGAGTAAAAGAATTCCTACTCCGATATATATAATCCTAAATGACTCAAAACATTTTTCTAGACACAACTCGGCCACTAAAAGCGATCAAGCGGTGGGGCTCCTAAGGTCGGGAAGGCTCGATTACCAACATAGCGCCCTCGATGCGGCTATATCTCCCGTGTCGAAGCACGACTTAGAGGCATAACCGCATTGAAAGCAATGTCGCAAGTGAGGTAATCTTCGCACAACCCAAGTAATACATAAGGAAAGAGATACATAGTTGGCTTACAATCGCCACTTCACACAATTACATGAATAAAGCATTACATCATCCAGATACAATCAAGGTCCGACTACGGAACCAAAATAAAAGAAGAACCCCAAATCGACATAAGCGGTCCCCGATCGACCCAAGTGGGCTCCACTCTTGATCAACTAGAAGCGAAACAACACAAAGGGAAAGATCGTCATCGAGCTCCTCCATGAGCTTGGTTGCGTCACCGCTTTCGATAACATAGGCACCGCAAACTGGTTTTGGAAGTATCCGGTGAGTCACGAGGACTCAGCAATCCCATTACCATGGGTATCAAAACTAGCAAAGCTTAATGGGAAAAGAAGGGGTAAAGTGGTGAGGCTGCAGCAGCGACTAAGCAAGTATGGTGGCTAACCAATGCAAATAAGAGCGAGAAGAGAACAAGCGGAGCGGTCGTCAACTAGCAATGATCAAGAGGTGATCACGAACACCTACTTCGTCAAACATAACCCGAAACCGTGTTCACTTCCGGACTCCGCCGAGAAGAGACCATCACGGCTATACACTCGGTTGATGTGTTTTAATTCGGATCAAGTGTCAAGTTGTCTACAACCGGACATTAACAAATTCCCATCTGCCACATAACCGCGGGCACGGCTCTCGAAAGTTTAAACCCTGCAGGGGTGTCCCAACTTAGCCCATGACAAGCTCTCGTGATCATCGAAGGAATAGACCTTCACCCGAGACTCTCCGATCAGACTCGGCATCCCGGTACATCAAGACATTTCGACAATGGTAAAACAAGACCAGCAAAGCCGCCCGATGCGCCGACAATCCCGATAGGAGCTGCACATATCTCGTTCTCGAGGCAACACGGATGAGACATCCTCACGAGTAAAACCAAACCTCGAGTTGCCCGAGGGGCCCATGATCTACTCGGTTCGGACCAACACTTAGACAAGCACTGGCCCGGGGGGGGCTATAATAAAGATGACCCTTGGGTTGGCCGACCCAAGGGAAAAGGGATAGGTGGTGGTGAGGCAAATGGTAAAACCAAGGTTGGGCCTTTGCTGGACAAGTTTTATTCAAAGCGAACTGTCAAGGGGTCCCATAAATCACCCGACCAGCGTAAGGGACGCAAAATCCGGGAACATAACACCGGTATGGCGGAAACTAGGGCGGCAAGAGTGGAACAAAACACGGGCATAAGGCCGAGCCTTCCACCCTTTACCAAGTATATAGATGCATTAATAATATAAGAGATATTGTGATATCCCAACATAAACCCTGTCCACCATGGAGAAATCTTCAACTTCACTGCAACTAGCAGCGCTATAAGAGGGCTGAGCAAAGCGGTAACATAGCCAAACAACGGTTTGCATAGGAATGGTGTCAAAGGTTAGAGGTTCATGGCAATATGGGATGGCTGGACAAGCAGGTAATAGGTAGCGAGACATAGCGAAAGAACGAGGCAACTAGCATAGCAATGATAGTAGTGAGATCCGTAGTAGCGGTCATCTTGCACGAAATCCCGCAAGGAAGAAGAACGAGTCCATGAAGAAGACAAACGAACGTAGTCGAACGAATCATCACAACTCCGGAACGAAACCGAAGCTAACGAGAGAAGCAACCCGGAAAGAAACAAACAACATAGTAAACAACCATCACATAAACATGGCATGATGCACAACCAAGGATGATGCATGGCCGGTTTAATGAGGCATGGCATGGCAAAGTGCAACAAACAACACTACAAATTAAGTGGAGCTCAATATGCAACGAGTTGCATGTTGACAAAACACCACATAAATTATTTAGTTTGATCTCGTTTAGTCTACTCAACAATATTAAATGTTGTTAAACATGGCAAGAGGTGAAGCATAAGGAAACTAACTATTTAAGCAAGTTTAAATGAGGCCGGAAGAATAAACAACAATTCCGGAAGAACCCCATATGCAATTTATGAATTTGCTACTGTTCTGCCCTAAACCATATTTTAAAGTTGTTAAACAGGAAAATAAAGTGCACCATGGTAATCTAGGCAAAATTCTACCCCATTTACATATAAAGTTTATTAAATTCCGAGTTACGGTTATTTAGTTATGAAATAAATCATTTTAACATGGCATTTATGCAAATTTAAACAAACAGCATTTTAAACATTTTAAACATGGATGAAAGTGGGATATTATGAAACTAGATGAAATTCTAAGCATTTTAGATATAAAGTTTGTTTTAATCCGATGCACGGTTTGAGAGTTATTAAATGTATGATGTATGAGGGTTTTACGAAAGCGGCAACAAGCGGATAATTAGCAAAATTGCAAAGCGGAAAAAAAACATTCACGGGCGGATCTGCTGGGACTGGGCTGCTCACTTTGGGCCTTGAGGCGGTTCGGTGGAGGAGGCGCTGGGCTCGCTTGGGCGTGCCGACCGGGCCGTGGCCCACTGAGGAGGTGAGCCCTCTGGCGCTGGCAGCGGCCGAGCGAGGCGCTCGGTCAGCAGGCGGCTCGCTCCCAGCGAGCACATGGCGGCGGTGGGGGGCACCTCCAGCGAGGGCAGAGCGCGGGAGACCAGACGACGATCAGGCGGCGCGGTGCGGATCCGGCATGGAAGGAGCTTGGAGGGCTCTGGCGCGGTGACACGAAGAGCTCCTAACAGCGGCGGCTGGCATCCCATGGCGGCGCCTGGAGAGAGAGAGAGCAAGCTGGTGAGGAGAGGGAAGGAGAGGGAAGGAGGAGAAGGGCGGCGGCGCTGGCGACGAGGTGGCGAGGTGGCCGGCGGCGTCAGCGTGTCCTCCCATGCGGCGGGTCGAGCTCCTCTCGATCTGGATCGAGGAGGGAGCGGGAGGCGGGAGCGGCCGACGGGAAGGCTGGGCGCCCAGGCGCTCGGGCCCAGATCGGCCAGGCGGGCGCTCGGGCCTCATGGCTGTGGTGGAGGAGGGCACTGGGAGGTGAGGTGGCGCGCAGGAGAGGTGGAGAGCGACAGCGGTGGCGGTGACCACTAGGGCAGCGCCAAGTGGCAAGGTGGAGGTGGAGGGCGCGGAAAACAAGGAGGAGGCGCTGATTTCGAGGAGGAGGCGGTGGGAGGTAGGGAAGGCCTGTATGTCCAAAATGGCCTAGGGGTTGATTATATAGAGTAGGTGGCTAGGGTTTGGGGGTTAGGAGGGTTTGGGACCCTCGGATTGCGATCAAGCGGTTCGGTCGGAGGGGAAAGTTAAGCAGGCCTAGGTGGGCTGTGACGAGAGGTTGGGCTGAGAGGAGAGAGAGAAATGCAGCCCAAGACGGGTTTCCGGATCACGAAAACGTCGACGCAGTACCGCAACAGCATCGCTAAGTTTAACAGTTGGGCCATCAAATGGACTCGAATGCGTGAAACTTGGTAGGCGGTCTGTCTACACTATAATAAGACCGCACGAAAAGTTGCAACCGATTCGAGAACATTTTTATACCACGAACAAAATAATATTTGGAGGTGCAGCGGCGCGTGCGAGAGTGTCCGCTCGAGCGGACAACGGAGAGAACCGGCGGAACCGAGCGGATGCAAGTTTTGAAAAACATGCAGATGAAATGCAGATGATGACATGGTGAAATGCAACACGCAAGCAATGACATGGCAACAACGGCAACTAACTGGCGGACACCTGGCGCACCGAATCCGGGGCGTCACATCATCGTCGAACGAGAAACAGAAGGGCACAAATTCCCTCTTCAAAAACCAGTGTACTACGTATCCACGGTCTTAACTCCCTGCAAGTCCCGTTACCCGCACTATCAAAAGATAGCATATGCGGTGTTCATGGCATCCCGGAAGCTCCAACACTACTTTCAAGAGTGTTCGATAACAGTGGCATCCGAAAAGCCCCTCAACGACATTATAAACAACCGTGATGCAACGGGCAGGATTGCAAAATGGGCCATTGAGCTCTTACCATTCGATATAACTTATAAACCTCGGCGAGCTATAAAGTCGCAAGTCTTAGCTGACTTTGTCGCCGAATGGACTGAAGCTGAACTCCCTAAAGAGTACGGCGCATACTCCAATTGGACTATGCATTTCGACGGCTCCAAAATGTTGGCCGGCTTGGGGGCTGGCGTCGTATTGACGTCCCCAACCAGGGATACAGTCCAATATGTACTTCAGATAATGTACACGGACTCCAACAACGCAGCCGAATATGAGGCCCTCCTACATGGCCTCCGGATGGCAATCTCCATGGGCATTCAACGCCTAGAGGTGCGCGGGGATTCAAACCTCGCAATATCCCAAGTAAATAGAGACTTTGACGCCAAGGATCCGAAAATGGCAGCCTATCGTAACGCTGTCCTAAAATGTCATTTCGGTTGAAGGGCTCGAATTCCACCATGTAGCGAGATAATAACCAAGCAGCCGACGTCTTGCACGCATCGGCGGAAAACGCGATGTTGTCCTCCTAACATCTTCTGGAATGGCTCTTTAAGCCATCCGTACTATGGGAAGAGGAGTCGGAAATAACAACCGGAGGCAGCCGCACCACCCAACACGAACAATCGACATAATCGGCGACTCAGCCGATGAAATAACACCTTATTACGAAATAATGGCGATAATCGCCCGTGGGCAGAGCCGTTCTAGCCTACTTACTTAGGCGGGAGCTTCCAAGACCAAAATGAGGCCCATTGCATAGTTCGGCAATCTAAAGCCTATAAGGTCCACGAGGAGAACTCTATAAGAAAAGCACAACCGAGTCCTTCAACGGTGTATCTCCAAGAGGAAGGGCGAAACCTTCCGCTGAAATTCATGCGGACTAGGCGGACACCACGCCATAGCTCGGGCCCTTGTAGGAAAGCCTTTCAGACAGATTTTATTGGCCGACGGCCCGGCGGATGCTCGGGACTTAGTCCAAAGATCGTCGGTTGTCGACTCTTTGCTAATCGAGCCACATGCCACCCACGCCCTCAAAACTATACCCATTACCCGCCGTTCGCGGTCAGGGGCTTGACATGGTTGGACCCCTTAAAGGGGGAACCCACAAGCAAAGGTACCTATTGGTCATGGTGGACAAATTCACCAAATGGATAGAGGCCAAGCCGGTTAAAAGCGGCGAGTCGGACCAGTGATAGACTTCATATCCGGGGTAGTACACCGTTATGGTGTCCCCCACAGCATCATTACGGATAACGGCACAAACTTCACGGCCGATGAGGATAAATTATGGTGCAAAAATATGGGCATTAAACTCGATTACGCTTCAGTCTATCATCCTCGAACCAACGGTCAAGTGGAACGAGCAAATGGTCTAATAATGAGCGGCATCAAACCCGGACTAGTGCGGTCCTTACGAAATCGACACGACCGGGTAGAGGAGCTCGACTCCGTACTGGGGGCTGCGGACAACGCCCAACCGTACTACAGATTCACACCATTTTTATGGTACACGGCGCAGAGGCGTTTTGCCTGCGACATCATTCATGACTCACCTCGAGTGCGCATGTACGAAGAAAGAGAAGCCGAGCTGGATCGGCGGGACAGCTTGACGATTGGAGGAAGAACGCGGCGTCGCCAAGGCTCGTTCCGCATTCTATCGCCAGCAGAGCTCGAAGATATCAAAAGTAGAAGTACGGGCTAAGACTTACAATGTTGGCGAATTAGTTCTCGCTGCGGACAAGAAAAAGGACAAGCTCAAACCCAAATGGGAAGGCCCTTCATTATCGATCAAGTTCGACCGGCGGAGCGCACTGCTCATGCGAAATCGTCGGACAACCGACTCAGCGGAACCCATGGAGCGCAGCCCGCCTCCGAAGATTCTATGCCTAGCGCCGGACTAAGAGTTCGCCCCTTCCCCGCCCAAATTTTTACACTTCAGCTGTCTTTTGTTTCTCTTTTTCTCTCACCCTTTTCATACAAGCCCTTAAAGGCCTACTTGCGCATTGTTACGACACACTTGACGTGCTATCCGCACTCATTATACCGGGGCTTCTTTACCGAAGCTTAATTATAAGGGCTTCATGCCCAAGACATGTGTCAAACTTCCACGTGTACCTTTTATTCACCATTATATGCATCGATATGACTTAAGTTTTGGCCAAGCTGGGTTGCTGGCTCTGTGCTTACCTCTCGTCCCGATTGTTCGGCTAGGAGGTAAAGGAGCACCTCTGCAATTATTCTTGCCGGGTCACCGGATGTGTACCTCGGTGGGTGAAGCCGAAAGCTAGCGTTCTTAAGGGAATATTCGGTCGGTGACTTGAAAGATGATTTTTTACCTATTTATTTATCTGCCCCCAGATGTTTTCCTTCTCTTTTCGCAGTCCGGACATGCACTTTAGGGCATGCCTCCCAGGGAAAGGAACCCTTAACGGAACTATTCTCCCTGGAAGATGTTTCTTACTAACCATGTAATATAACATAACTAGTTGGGCACTTGTCTGATAAAGCACTAATGACCCCTACGCCTTGTCTCCATGCATGCCCCGGTTGTTTCTTAACCGAGAAGGTATTCGGACACACTCCGGACTCTAGGGTCCCGATGTTGAAGCGAAAAGGTCGGCAAAGACAAACGATCTACAATCCGGCTAGAAGGCATTTTACATGTCATTTTCAAATACATTGTCAAATTGACTAACTGTATTCTGCCTCAATCCCGTCTAACAGGCTGTCTAATTTACAGTCCCATTGGGAATATTTAGCGGCCAACTCTACTTGGCCGTACACTAAACTCACAAGGATCTCCTTCCCATCGGGCCCCATAGGTCCGACCTCGGCCATGTGGTTGGGATCCGCCTTCTTGTACCGCATCTTCACCATGGCCCAGGCCTCCCTGGCACCCTGGCGGCAGGCCGAAATCTTCCATAAACGGAAGCGCTGCCGCGCTCCCCGAAGCTTCTCCGCAAGCTCTCCAAGGCCCTCGGGTAGGGAGAAGGACGGCCACAAGGCCTGGGCGACGCCGCTCATTGCCTGCCGAACTCGTTCGAGCAGTTGCATCAGCTCGGGAAGTTGGTCACCCGTTGATACGGGCATCTCCTCCGCGGGGCGACCTGTCAGCACACTGCAGACATGTTTTTGTCAATTGACTTCCTCGCCGAACTCTTCTTTTCAAAGGGGTTCGCTCAAGCACTTACTATAGATGTCGACGAAGCCGCTGATTCTCCTTCACGGAGCCAGACAGCTCGGCCCGAACACCTTTCAGCTCTTCTCCAAGCTGGGCGTGGGCATCCTGGAGCTTGTTCCTTTCTGCTTGCACCTCGTCGGCACCTCTCGCCGACCTTCACCGAGCAGAGTTCTTACTGTCCGGATCCTGTCCGGCACCACCTGCAATGTCATTGTCAGACTCACACGCACGCCGCACACCAATTATCTCTTTGAAATAATGTGTTACCAGGAGGGGTCTCTGTGCTTCCTCCTGCGGCGGCTAGTGCGGCCTCAAGTCGGGCCTTGCACTCTTGTAGCTCCTGGGACAATCGGGTATTCTTCTCTGTAAGATCCTGCATATCAAATGATCCTTAAATCAGTTATTCCAGCTACTTTAAGTCTCGGGGGCTACTGGCACATACAGTTATTTAAATCTCTTACCCGTATGTCCTTTACATACTGCTCCGTGGCTCTAGTCAAACCATCTTGAGCAGCACGGAGGTGCGTGTCCCCCGCATTAAAGGCATTCAACGCCTCGGGGGAGATGCAGGCGTCATGTAAAACTGTCCGGCGGTGCCTATGGTTCATGGCGCTCTCCACCTCAGACCTGGTGGCGGACAGTCTGTCGGCATCCTCCGTTGGAGGAGTATCCGTCTCGCGCCTTGCGCTCGCCTCCCCCTCCAGGCCAGGCGTTGGAGCCTGGCTGGCAGAAGCTGGGTTGGCAACTCCTACGCCCATAGTCCGGCGGGCACTCTTTCTCCTACAAAGGTCATGAGCATTCAAACATTTTCTAGGAACTTTGTCATAAATAACAATCGCGAGCTGTACCGTTGCGGCGACGTCTCGATTCGCGCCGCACTCCTCTTTCGCCTGCTGGGCTGGACTGACCCTTGTTGGCCAGTGGCCGTGACCTCGGCCCCCTGCCCTGAAGGTGCCCCCTGCAAGACACCATGGTACACGGTGGTCAGAAATGCACGAGGACGGAATAATGGTGTCAGGACTTCGGTCACAATCACCTGGGGAGCCGGAGACAGGCCGGGGAAGTCAGCCGTAATGGCGACTAGACCATTGCCCATGCTGAGTTGATGGAACACCTCGTCGATTAGCTCCACCTTTATGTCCGGATCCTCTTCGGAGGGCGGATCAAGGGATCTTTCTGGATCCTTGGGCTGTGGAGCCGGGCTATGAATGCTCTCCACAGTCCGGCGCAGACCCTGTGTCAAAACTGTAAAGTAAGGTACTTAACTTTGAGAGCGTGGGTTGGATAAATGACCATCCACTTACCCAGCTTCGAGGGTTGTTCATGGAGAACCCGTTCAATGGGCTCGTCTGGAGGAAGTCCTCCTTCTCCCCCTTGTACAGGCCGGACAGAATGTTCACCAGGTCTTCGGCCGATCCCGGCCCTTGGCGGCCGTGATGAATGGCTTCATTCTCTCCGTTGAAATCCCACATGGGGTGGCCCCTGTATTGCAGCGGTTGCACCCCCCGCATAATGCACGTGGCCATGACTCCAATCATGGTCAGTCCGGAATGGGCCAATAACCTTATCCGGCCCATCAAATAATGGACGCTCTTGTCTTCCTCGGTGGGGGCTCCATGGACGCCAACTCGAGCGTTTCTTGGATGGCGTTGCTAAACTCCGGGAGGCCGATCCGAACAGGGTCCGGCAGCAGAGCGTCTTCTACGTAAAACCATTCTGAAGGCCAGTCTTCGGACGCCTTCTTAGGGGTTCCAGATGGATATCCGGTCCCGGCGATGCGCCATATTTCGGCACCGCCCACTTGATATATGGACCCCTCGTGAGAACGGGGTACAAGGCAAAATAACCTCTTCCACAGCGCAAAATGGGGCTCGATGCCCAGGAATAGCTCGCAAAGAGCTACAAATCCCGCGATATGCAAAATCGAGGCGGGCGTGAGGTGATGGAGCTGGAGTCCGTAGAACTCCAGGAGCCCGCGGAGGAACGGATGTACAGGAAATCCGAGCCCCCTTATCAGATAGGGGACGAAGCATACCTGCTCCCCTTTGTTGGGACTTGGGGTAGCCTCTGCTTGCTTTCCACCTTTGTAGGTGGCCAGCCCGGCTCGAACCGGAACCATAAAGGCCGGAGGAATATATCCCTCCGCTTGGAGCGTCACTAGCTCGCTGTGAGGGACAGAACATCTCCTCCAATCTCCAGGCAGAGGGCTGGGAGCGCGAGAGGAGGAGCCGCGTCGACGGTCCATGATGGAATGGATTTTTTGGTCAGAGGCGCTCCGATGAGTACTCGCGGAAGGAAGATGGTGTGATTTGGATCTGGATTCTTGCCTCTCTTATAGGCAGATTATTTGCACAGCTAGGGGGTAAAGCATAAAAGACACCCTGGCTTTTCGTATTAGTGCGACGCGTGGAAGAAGGCCATTACTGGGCGTGGAAGCCAAGAAGCGCAACGTTTACAAAAGAGCCGGACACTGTTCGGCAGGTACATGGAACTTAAAGGAGAACCCACCTTGCAATGCATAAGACTATATACGCGCTGGACTTATCATCATTGAAGCTTTGGTTCGGGGCTCTTGAGGAGTCTGGACTAGGGGTGTCCGGATAGCGGACTATCATCATCGGCCGGACTCCAAGACTACGAAGATACAAGATTGAAGACTCCGTCCCGTGTCCGGATGGGACTTTCCTTGGTGTGGAAGGCAAGCTTGGCGATACGGATATGTAGATCTCCTACCATTGTAACCGACTCTGTGTAACCCTAGCCCTCTCCGGTGTCTATATAAACCGGAGGGTTTTAGTCCGTAGGACAACACAACCATTACAACAATCATACCATAGGCTAGCTTCTAGGGTTTAGCCTCCTTGATCTCGTGGTAGATCCACTCTTGTACTACCCATATCATCAATATCAATCAAGCAGGAGTAGGGTTTTACCTCCATCGAGAGGGCCGAACACAGGTAAAACATCGTGTCCCTTGTCTCCTGTTACCATCCGCCTAGACGCACAGTTCGGGACCCCCTACCCGAGATCCGCCAGTTTTGACACCGACAGAGACCAATGCTCTGATACCACTTGTAGGACCTTGTGAAGAGGTGTCTAGAGGGGGGTGATTAGACACTAAGTACCAAAGTTGCAGTTTTTAAGATCTTTAAGTTTAAGTGGAGTTTAGGCACAAGTTTAACATTCACAATACATAACAAGCAAGCATGCAAAGAGTATATGAGCAGCGGAAAGTAAAGCATGTAACTTGCAAGAATGTAAAGGGAAGGGTTTTGGAGGATTCAAACGCAATTGGAGACACGGATGTTTTTGTCGTGGTTCCGATAGGTGGTGCTATCGTACATCCACGTTGATGGAGACTTCAGCCCACGAAGGGTAACGGTTGCGCGAGTCCACGGAGGGCTCCACCCACGAAGGGTCCACGAAGAAGCAACCTTGTCTATCCCACCATGGTCGTCGCCCATGAAGGACTTGCCTCACTAGCGGTAGATCTTCACGAAGTAGGCAATCTCCTTGCCCTTACAAACTCCTTGGTTCAACTCCACAATCTTGTCGGAGGCTCCCAAGTGACACATAGCCTATCTAGGAGACACCACTCTCAAAGAAGTAACAAATGGTGCATTGATGATGAACTCCTTGCTCTTGTGCTTCAACTGATAGTCTCCCCAACACTCAACTCTCTCTCATGGGATTTGGATCTGGTGGAAAGAAGATTTGAGTGGAAAGCAACTTGGGGAAGGCTAGAGATCAAGATTCATATGGTAGGAATGGAATATCTTGGCCTCAACACATGAGTAGGTAGTTCTCTCTCAGAAAAATGTATGCTGGAAGTGTTGGTTCAGTCTGATGGCTCTCTCCACGAATGAAGAGGAGGTGGCGGGGTATATATAGCCTCCACACAAAATCTAACCGTTACACACAACTTTCCAAACTCGGTGGGACCGAATCAACAAACTCGGTCGGACCAATTTAGCAAATCTAGTGACCGTTAGGATTTTTGGTGAGACCGACATGCAACTCGGTAGGACCGATATGGTTAGGGTTAGGGCATAACGTAATCTCGGTGAGACCGATTACACAAACTCGATGAGACCGATTTTGGTAATAAGCTTTCCAGAGAGTTAGTCAGGCAAACTCAGTTGGACCGATTACACAAACTCGGTAGGACCGATTTTGGTAATGAGTCAACCAGGAAGTTTGCATTGTAATCTCGGTAGTACCGATTGCTCAAACTCGGTGATACCGATTTTGGTAACGGACATACACAGAGAGATTACAATCCCATCTCGGTGAGACCGAGATCCCTATCGGTGAGACCGATTTGCCTAGGGTTTGTGGTAGTGGCTATGACATCTGAACTCGGTGGGCCGGATAGAAAGAATCGGTGGGGCCGAGTTTGTCTTTAGGTTTAGGTCATATGTGTGGAAGTGGGAAAGTAGTTGAGGGTTTTGGAGCATATCACTAAGCACTGTGGAGCAAGAAACTCATTAAGCAACACCTCATCCCTTCTTGATAGTATTGGCTTTCCTATAGACTCAATGTGATCTTGGATCACTAAAATGTAAAATGAAGAGTCTTGAGCTTGAAGCTTGAGCCAATCCTTTGTCCTTAGCATCTTGAAGGAGTTCCCACATCCTTTAGTCCATGCCACTCCATTGTTGAACTTATCTGAAACATACTAGATAAAAGTGTTAGTCCAACAAGAGATATGTTGACATTAATTACCAAAACCACCTAGGGAGCACTTGTGCTTTCAAAAGCCTTACCCGCAGCTATCTTCTTGGCCGCCTCAATTTCCTGGAGGGCCTTCTGGGCTTCGGCCTTGGCGTCTAGTGCGCTCTGACGGGCCCTCGCAAGCTCCGACTCTTGCGTCTTGGAGTCACACTCCAAGGACTCGAATTTTTTGACGAAATCCTGGAGCTCTTGCTGGACCTCATCAACCCGAGCCTCTTGTTTTTCACGCTTGGTGCGCTCCTTGGCCGCTTTGTTTTCGGCCTCGGACAAAACCTTCTTAAGGGCCGCCACTTCGGTCGTGGCCCCTAGTAAAATTCATCGTGCCTCTATTAGCACCAATGATTTTTTCCTTTATATAACAGTCAGACGGGGTATTACTTACCTTTGTTCTCCTCGAGCTGCCTCTTCACGAGGCCGAGCTCTTCTTCGGCCCGCCCCAGGCTCTGCCTCAGTCCGGAGACCTCCGCAGTGGTAGCAGCGGTGGCCAGCAGCGACGCCTGCTTATTCACATAGACATAATATGATTAGACTCCTGGGAATAATATTTGATCCTCTGTTCGGCTTCTCTTCCCGAACACCAAACAGAGCATCAGGGGCTACTATCTACACTGTGATACTTTCTCATAATTTAAAATACTTACCTCAAAGCCTGTCAGGAGGCTGGCGCAGGCTTCGGTCAATCTGCTTTTGGTGGACAGAACCTTCGCCATCACTGTACTCATGAGAGTACGGTGTCCTTCATAAAGGGAAGCGCTCTGAAGCGCTTCTGATAACCCACAAGTGTAGGGGATCGCAACAGCTTTCGAGGGTAGAGTATTCAACCCAAATTTATCGATTCGACACAAGGGGAGCCAAAGAATATTCTTAAGTATTAGCAGTTGAGTTGTCAATTCAACCACACCTGGATAACTTAGTATCTACAGCAAAGTACTTAGTAGCAAAGTAGTATGATAGTAATGGTAACAGTGGCAAAAGTAAAAATAATAGTTTTGTAGTAGTTGTAACAGTAGCAACGGAAAAGTAAATAAGCGAAACACAATATGTGAAAAGCTCGTAGGCATTGGATTAGTGATGGATAATTATGTCGGATGCGATTCCTCATGTAATAGCTATAACATAGGGTGACACAGAACTAGCTCCAGTTCATCAATGTAATGTAGGCATGTATTCCGAATATAGTCATACGTGCTTATGGAAAAGAACTTGCATGACATCTTTTGTCCTACCCTCCCATGGCAGCGGGGTCCTAGTGGAAACTAAGGGATATTAAGGCCTCCTTTTAATAGAGAACCGGAACAAAGCATTAGCACATAGTGAATACATGAACTCCTCAAACTATGGTCATCACCGAGAAGTATCCCGATTATTGTCACTTCGGGGTTGTCGGATCATAACACATAATAGATGACTATAGACTTGCAAGATAGGATCAAGAACACACATATATTCATGAAAACATAATAGGTTCAGATCTGAAATCATGGCACTTGGGCCCTAGTGACAAGCATTAAGCATAGCAAAGTCATAGCAACAACAATCTCAGAACATAGTGGATACTAGGGATCAAACCCTAACAAAACTAACTTGATTACATGGTAAATCTCATCTCACACATCACCTTCCAGCAAGCCTACGATAAAATTACTCACGCACGGCGGTGAGCATCATGAAATTGGTGATGGAGGATGGTTGATGATGACGACGGCGATGAATCCCCCTCTTCGGAGCCCCGAATGGACTCCAGATCAGCCCTCCTGAGAGAGATTAGGGCTTGGCGGCGGCTCCGTATCGTAAAACGCGATGAAACTTTCTCTTTGATTTTTTTTCTCCGTGAAACGGAATATATGGAGTTGGAGTTGACGTCGGTGGAGCCTCAGGGGGGCCCACGAGACAAGGGACGCGCCCAGTGGGGAGGGCGCGTCCCCACCCTCGTGGACAGGGTGTGGGCCCCCTCGTCTTGATTCTTTTGGCAGTATTTTTTAATATTTTCCAAAACTTATCTCTGTGGATTTTCAGGTCATTCCGAGAACTTTTGTTTTCTGCACAATAAACAACATCATGGCAGTTCTGCTGAAAACAGCGTCAGTCCGGGTTAGTTTCATTCAAATCATGCAAGTTAGAGTCCAAAACAAGGGAAAAAGTGTTTAGAAAAGTAGATACGTTGGAGGCGTATCAACTCCCCCAAGCTTAAACATTTGCTTGTCCTCAAGCAATTCAGTTGATAAAGTGAAAGTGATAAAGAAAAACTTTTACAAACTCTGTTTGCTCTTGTTGTTGTAAACATGTAAAGCCAGCATTCAAGTTTTCAGCAAGTATTGAACTAAACATACTCACAATAACACCTAGGTCTCACAATTACTCATATCAATGGCATAATCAGCTAGCGAGCAATAATAATAAAACTTGGATGACAACACTTTCTCAAAACAATCATAATATGATATAACAAAATGGTATCTCGCTAGCCCTTTCTGAGACCGCAAAACATAAATGCAGAGCACCTTTAAAGATCAAGGACTCACTAAACATTGTAATTCATGGTAAAAGACATCCAGTCAAGTCATACCCAATATAAACCAATAGTAATGAATGCAAATGACAGTGTGCTCTCCAGCGGGTGCTTTTTAATAAGAGGATGATGACTCAACATAAAAGTAAATAGATAGGCCCTTCACAGAGGGAAGCAGGGATTTGTACATGTGCCAGAGCTCGATTTTAACATAGAGATGAATAACATTTTGAGCGGCATACTTTCACTGTCAACACAACAGCTATGAGATGATGATATCTTCCATACTACATGCATTATAGGTGGTTCCCAAACAGAATGGTAAAAGTTTATACTCCCCCACCACCAACAAGCATCAATCCATGGCTTGCTCGAAACAACAAGTGCGTCCAACTAACAATAGCCCTGGGGGAGTTTTGTTTAATTAATTTGATTTGCTTTGATCTTTTTGGATCATGGGACTGGGCATCCCGGTTACCGGCCCTTTCTCGTGAATGAGGAGCGGAGTCCACTCCTCTTGAGAATGACCCACCTAGCATGGAAGATATAGGCAGCCCTAGTTGAAACATGAGCTGCTCGAGCATACAAAACAGAATTTCATTTGAAGGTTTGGAGTTTGGCACATACAAATTTACTTGGAACGATAGGTAAATACCACATATAGGAAGGTATGGTGGACTCATATGGAACAACTTTGGGGTTTAAGGAGTTTGGATGCACAAGCAAGATTCCCGCTTAATGCATGTGAAGGCTAGCAAAAGGCGGGAAGTGACCAACTGAGAGAGCGACAACAGTCATGAACATGCATTAAAATTAATTCACACCGAGTACAAGCATGAGTAGGATATAATCTACCATGAAATAAATATCATGAAGGCTATGTTGATTTGTTTCAACTACATGCGTGAACATGTGCCAAGTCGAGTCACTCAAATCATTCAAAGGAGGATACCATCCCATCATACCACATCATAATCATTTTAGTAGCATGTTGGCACGCAAGGTAAACCATTATAACTCATAGCTAATTAAGCATGGCACAAGCAACTATAATCTCTAAATGTCATTGCAAATATGTTTACTTCATAATAAGCTGAATCAGGAACGATGAACTCTTCATATTTACAAAAACAAAAGAGGTCGAGTTCATACCAGCTTCTCTCATCTCAATTAGTCCATCATATATTGTCATTATTGCCTTTCACTTGCACGACCGAATAATGTGTATAATAATAATAGTGCACGTGCATTGGACTAAGCTGGGATCTGCAAGCATTCAACTCAAGGGAGAAGACAAAGTAATATGGGCTCTAAGTTAATTAAACAATCATGCATATGAGAGCCACTAAACATTTTCAATATGGTCTTCTACTCTTGACCCCCCAAAGGAAAGAAAAGAAAAGAAAACAATTTACACGGGAAAGCTCCCAACAAGCAAGAAGAAGAACGAGAAATCCTTTTGGGTTTTCATTTTAATTTCTACTACAAGCATGGAAATTAAACTAACTAATTTTTTTCGTTTTTCTTAAGGTTTATCAAACACACAAGAAGAAAGAGAGAAAAACAAAATTAAACTAGCATGGATAATACAATGAAAGAGTATGAGCACCGACAACTAGAATAGTGTGTGAACATGAATGTAAAGTCGGTGAGAAATACGTACTCTCCCAAGCTTAGGCTTTTGGCCTAAGTTGGTCTATGGCCAAGGGTAGCCTGGCTGATATCCGTAGTTATAATCGGGTCGTCTTGAGATCAGTGACAAATGCCGCCTGAGCTGCGGCATGTTGGCGAGCCGCCTCTGCTCTCCCCTCGTGTTCAGCTGCCTCCTCCCTGGTAACAACATATCTTCCTTTTGCCTGGTAATCAAAAAGGAAAGGAGCAGGAAGAGTAACATGGACAGAGCTATGTCTGTCAAAGATTAGTCGATACTGGAGGAATTTTTCATTCCTCCTAAGAAAATGATGTTTGACCATAGCGTCATAATCTAAATAAGCAGGAGGCAACACCATATCCCCCTCTTGTGGGGCTATACCAAGATAATTAGCCACACAGGTTGCATAAATTCCTCCAAATAAATCTCCAGTCCTACCATTATTATGCAACCTACATGCAACTATTGCCCCCAAGTTGTAATCTTTATTACCTAACACGACACTCTTAAGGACACAAAGATCAGGGACACACATATGACATGCTTCATCTTTACCGTTAATGCATCTGCCAATGAAGAGAGCAAAATAATGTATAGCAGGAAAATGAATGCTCCCTATGGTAGCTTGTGCTATATCGCTAGATTCTCACACAGTAATACTAGCAAGAAAGTCTCTAAATTCAGATTTGTGGGGATCATTAACATTGCCCCACTGCGGAAGTTTGCAAGTAGTTGTAAAATCATCTAAGTCCATGGTATAAGATGTATCATAAATATCAAACAGGACACTCTGAGAATCACGTGAACATTTATATTTAAACCTTCTCACAAATGAATCAGTCAATTGATAGTACTGAGGACACTTATCTTGTAAGAAGACCTCAAGATCGGCATTATGCACATATGCGTCAAATTCATCCTTAAAGCATGCATTGACCATGAAATCGTCTGATGGCCACTCACAAGCTCGTACTTCTGCATCCCTTGGTAGTTCATCGTCTTGCTCATGCATAGCAAGCCTGGGTCCTTTCTTTATTAGGGAACCACCTTGGTACATTCTCCTAGACATATTTCTTTTTCTAATTTTTTTTTGAAATTTTAGTAACTTCAAGCTAAAAGTGAATAAAACTAAACAAGATTGGTAGCAACTACTCCTACAAGTGCCTATAGCCTATATCATGCATTAAAATTGCTTGGGACCTCATAAATTTAACATGCAAGCTCAAGAACAGGGTCACCTATGCAGCAAAAATTTGCAATGAATAAAACACTAGAACAAAAACTAATTGGACCAATGGAGGAGTCACATACCAAGCAACAATCTCCCAAAGCAGTTTTGTGAATGGAGCTTTGAGCAAGGAGATCGAAAATCGCAGCAAAATGAGCTAGAACTCGTGCTTGAGCTGGATGGGGATTTTTTTGGGAAGAAGATGGAGTGTGTGGGTGCAGGAATAAGTGGAGGGGGGCCACCATGGGCCTACGAGATAGGGGGCACGCCCAGGGGGTGTGAACGCGCCCTCCACCCTCGTGGCCTAGTGTTTGCCCCTCCTGTAGTGTTTTCAGTGCCTAAAATCCTCAAATATTCCATAAAAATCATACTAAATTTGCAGTGCATTTGGAGCACTTTTATTTTCGGGATATTTTTTTATTGCACGGATAATTCAGAAAACAGACAAATAATACTATTTTTTCTTTATTTATTCTAAATAACAGAAAGTAAAAGGAGGGTACAAAAGGTTGTGCCTTCTAGTTTCATCCATCTCGTGATCATCAAAATGAATCCACTAACAAGGTTGATCAAGTCTTGTTAACAAACTCATTCCGAATAACACGGAACCGGAGAAATTTCGAATAACACTAAGTTACCTCAACGGGGATATGAACATCCCCAAAAATAAGAATATCATACTTTTTCTTGACAGTAGGAAGAGGAAATTCAAAACCTCCAATAATAATAGTTGGAATTTTTCCAATAGAATTGATGCTATGAACTTGAGGTTGCTTCCTCAGAAAGTGTACCGTATGCTCATTACCATTAATATGAAAAGTGACATTGCCTTTGTTACAATCAATAACAGCCCCTACATTATTCAAAAATGGTCTACCAAGGATAATCGACATACTATCGTCCTCGGGAATATCAAGAATAACAAAGTCTGTTAAAATAGGGACATTTGCAACCACAACAGGCACATCCTCACAAATACCGACAGGTATAGCAGTTGATTTATCAGCCATTTGCAAAGATATTTCAGTAGGTGTCAACTTATTCAATTCAAGTCTATGATATAAAGAGAGAGGCATAACACTAACACCGGCTCCAAGATCACATAAAGCAGTTGTAACATAATTTCTTTTAATGGAGCATGGTATGGTTGGTACCCCTGGATCTCCAAGTTTCTTTGGTATTCCACCCTTAAAAGTGTAATTAGCAAGCATGGTGGAAATTTCAGGTTCTGGTATCTTTCTTTTATTTGTAATGATATCCTTCATATACTTAGCATAAGGATTTACTTTAAGCATATCAGTTAAGCACATACGTAAGAAGATAGGTCTAATCATTTCAGCAAAGCGCTCAAAATCCTCATCATCCTTTGTCTTGGATGGTTTAGGAGGAAAGTGCATGGGTTTCTGAACCCATGGTTCTCTTTCTCTACTGTGCTTTCTAGCAATAAAATCTCTCTTATCATAACGTTGATGCTTTGATTGTGGGTTATCAAGATCAGCAGCAGGTTCTATCTCTACTTCATTGTTATTGCTAGGTTGAGCATCAACATGAACATTATCATTAACATTATCACTAGGTTCATGTTCATCACCTGATTGTGTTTCAGCATCAAAAATAGAAATATCATTGGGATTCTCATGTGTGTCTATAACAGGTTCACTAGAAGCATGCAAAGTCCTGTCGTTTTTCTTTTTCTTCTTTTTAGAAGAACTAGGTGCCTCTAAATTATTTCTTTGAGAATCCTGCTCGATTTAGGGTGGCCTTCAGGATACAAAGGTTCCTGAGTCATTCTACCAGTTCTAGTAGCCACTCTAACAGCAAAGTCATGTTTATTATTTAATTCATCGAGCAAATCATTTTGAGCTTTAAGTACTTGCTCAGCTTGAGTGGCAACCATAGAAGCATATTTGCTAATGAGTTTAAGTTCACCTTTAACTCTAGCCATATAATTACTCAAGCGTCCTATCTCGAAAGCATTATTATTTAATTCTCTACCAACATAAGCATTAAAACTTTCTTGTCTATCCATAAAGTCATCAAATTCATCTAAGCATGGGCTATGAAATTTAGTAGACGGGATTTCAACTTTATCATATCTATAGAGAGAATTTACCTTTACTACCTGTATCGAGTTATCAAGACAATGTGTTTCTTCAACAGGCGGTATATTAAGACCATGTATTTGTTCAATAGGTGGTAAATTCTTAACATATTCAGCTTTTATACCTTTTTCTTTCATTGATTTCTTTGCCTCTTGCATATCTTCAGGACTGAGAAATAGAACACCTCTCTTCTTAGGAGTGGGTTTAGGAATAGGCTCAGGAGTTGGCTCAATTGGTTCAGGAATTGCCTTGGGAATTGGCTCAGGGAGAGTCCAATTATTTTCATTAGTCAACATATTATTCAATAGTAATTCAGCTTCTAGGGTTTAGCCTCTACGATCTCGTGGCAGATCAACTCTTGTACTACTCATATCATCAATATTAATCAAGCAGGAAGTAGGGTTTTACCTCCATCGAGAGAGCCCAAACCTAGGTAAACATTGTGTCCCTTGCTTTCTGTTACCATCAGCCTAAGACGCACAGATCGAGACCCCCTACCCGAGATCCGCCGGTTTTGACACCGACATTGGTGCTTTCAGTGAGAGTTCCTCTGTGTCGTCGCTGCAAGGCTCGATGGCTCCTTCAATCATCGTCAACAACATTGTCCAGGGTGAGACTTTTCTCCCCGGACAGATCTTTGTGTTCGGCGGCTTCGCACTGCGGGCCAATTCGCTTGGCCATCTGGAGCAGATCGACAGCTACGCCCCTGGCCACCAGATCAGGTTCGGAAACCTGAACTACACGGAAGATATCCACGGAGACTTGATCTTAGACGGATTCGGGCCTATGCCAGGAGTGCTGCACAGTCACGATGAGCACGTCTTAGACCTGCTGTCGGACAATGCTCGGGATATCACCCCCGCGGTAGCCCCGGACCTAAATCCAGAGCAGATTGTGTTGCCCAAGGACGGGGGGATGGACCCTGTCCCACGGGCCGCACACCCATCGGCGGTAGAGCCGAACACAGGCCTCACCCCCGAAGAAGCCTGTGACACCAGACCCCCGGACTCGTATCCGGTTGTAGGCTCCAGTCCGCGCATTGCTGAGCCCGCCGAACCTGGTTGGGCTCCTATAATGGAGTTCACCGCCGCGGATATCTTCCAGCACTCGCCCTTTGGCGACGTGCTGAACTCATTGAAGTCTCTCTCTTTGTCAGGAGACTCTTGGCCGAACTATGCCTGGCTTGAGTGGGAAGAAGGCGCCGAAGGAATTCGTTGCCCACCCACCACCCACTTCATTGCCACGGTTGATGATTTAACCGACGTGCTTGACTTTGACTCCGAAGGCATCGACGGTAGGGACGACGATGCAGGAGAAGATTCAGAATCACTGGGGCTCTAGAATACTACCTCGTCATACGATATATACATGGTGGATATGCCCAAGGAGGACGACGGCGACAATCCGGAGGATAAAACCCCCGGGCAAAAGCCAAAACGACGGCGCAGACGCCGCTCAAAGTCCAGCAACAGTAAAAATAGCGACAAGAGCACCAGAAATATCGACACCCCAGTCACTTCCGAAGGCAACAATGACCATATGGGCCCAGCAATGGAGCAGGATGAGACAGGCCACGCCAAACACAGTTCGGAGCAGATGCTCAATCACAATGATCCCGAGGGATGAGTTCATCAAACCGCCCCAGGACAAGAACACAGTCCGGACAACAATGCATTCATCATCCCAGAAACACGCGTGGAACGAGATAACCTCCACAGAAGGCTTATGGCCACTGCAAGAAGTCTAAAGAAGCAGAAGCAACGGCTAAAGGCCTCACATGAAACGCTCAATCGCAGAAGGAATAAAATGCTAGACACTGAAGAAAAGTACGGTGACGATCGCCATACAAAGAGCTATCCAAAACGCAAGCTGCTGCCAGAATTCGACGACGAGGCCGTTCCACCAAAGAACAACACGGCCAGGAGATCGGACAAACCACTTCATAGCCGCAATAGAGCAACTACCGATGCCGAACACGATTTACGCGAGCACCAGGATAAGAAGGCCGGCGCGGCTAGCTCCATCTACGGATCTAAAGGACACACCCCGGCGCGGAACTATGGTCACCAAAACGATCATACCGATCGGATACCAGTTCGGAATAAACACCAGACACAACAACAGCCGACTACATGCCACGGCACGTCCAGATATAGAGGGGCTGCTCACCCCCTGTGCTTCACCGAAGAAGTACTGGACCATGAATTTCCATAGGGTTTTAAACCTGTGAACATAGAGGCATACGACGGAACGACAGACTCAGGGGTCTGGATTGAGGATTTTATCCTGCATACACATATGGCTCGTGGAGATGACCTCCACGCCATCAAATACCTTCCCCTCAAGTTGAAGGGACCAGCTCAACACTGGTTGAAAGGCCTCCCCGAAAATTCAATTGGAAGTTGGGAGAAACTCGAGGACGCTTTCGGGGCCAATTTTCAAGGGACTTATGTCTGGCCTCCGGATGCGGACGATTTAAGTCACATAATCCAACAGCCCGGAGAGTCCGCCCGCAAGCTTTGGAACAGATTCCTCACTAACAAGAATCAATTGTCGATTGTCCGGATGTCGAGGCCTTAGCGGCATTCAAACACAGCATCCGAGACGAGTTGCTCGCCAGACACCTCCGCCAAGAAAAGCCAAGGACAATGGCAGCCTTAACGAGCCTTATGACCCACTTTTGTGCAGGTGAAGATAGCTGGTTGGCCCGTAAAGGCACCAGCGACCCAAGCACATCCGAAATAAGGGATGAAAACGGGAAGCCACGGCGGAATAAAAGCAAACGTCAAAACAAGGAAGAGAGCCCGGACAACACAACGGTCAACGCCAGATTCAGGGGCTCTCGGCCTGGTCAGCAAAAGAAGCCATTTAAAGGCAGTAAAGAGGGACCGTCCGGTCTGAACAGAGTCCTGGACAGACTGTGCCAAATTCATGGCACCCTCGACAAACCTGCGAACCACACTCACAGAGAATGGTGGATCTTCAAGCAGGCTGGCAAATTAAATGCCGAACACAAGGGAAGGGAAACACCAAGTGAAGACGAAGATGAACCTCGCCAGCCGAACACTGGGGGACAGAAAAAATTCCCACCAGAGGTAAAAACGGTAAACATGATCCACATGACTCACCCACTCATGAGAAGGCACGATTGCGCGCTCGGAGACGCATACGCTATAAAGCTCGTCGTGCCCACACCTAACCACTGGTCGGCTTGTCCGATCACCTTTGATCACATAGACTGCCTGACTAGTATTCGGCGTAGAGGATCAGATGCCTTGGTGCTCGACCCAATAATTGATGGATACCATCTTACCCGCGTCCTTATGGACGGCGGCAGTAGTCTCAATTTAATATACCAGGACACTGCCCGCAGGATGGGGATAGACTCATCCAGAATCAACCAAAGCAACACCACCTTTGAAGGGGTGATACCAGGCGTTGAAGCCTACAGCAGGGGCTCCGTCATACTGGAGGTAACATTCGGCTCCCCGGGCAACTCCAGAAGCGAAGAACTACTCTTCACCATTGCACCCTTCTAGAGCGGCTATCACGCATTGCTTGGGAGAACGGCCTTCGCCCGCTTCAACGCAGTACCGCATTACGCCTACCTCACACTCAAGATGCCTGGTCCACGAGGCGTCATCACTGTTAACGGGAACACAGAGCGCTCTTCACGCGCGGAGGAACACGCGACGGCCCCAGCGGTCGGACCCTAAGCGGCCTCCAATACTAGAAAGCATGACTGGTCGTTAAGACCACGGACACGGTTAGACGAGTCCGGCAACCCGGATAAAACTAAGCCAGGGCGCTGTATATGTAATCGCATAGAGGACACCACAGGCTATAAATATTTAATACAGCCCCACTCTTGGCTCAACCTTATTTGCAGGCCAACATCTTACACTTTTACTATCCATCGCATGCTTATGTTGTACTCTTCTACACGAGTTTTCTTTTTTACAGACAACATTCGCGCGATACCCTTCCAGGATACGGCACAACGGAGAAAAAGGCGCAGACGTGCAGCAGGGCCCCGCTCAATGGTTTCTCTTTAGATTAAGCCCATGTGTAAACCTTTTTTATTGCCTCTTGTTGTTTACACATCCCATGGGTACTATACCCACAGAGGATACTGCCGTTATTGGCATTTCGCCACGACAAACTAATGCACGTACCTGGAAATACAGGGTTTATAATGAAAGGGCATTCTTTAGCCCATTTTCTATTATAAAGTCCGAATACCTTCGGGAGTGTTCGGCGTCACGAGTTTGGCCTTATATGCATCAGCTCCGAATCATGTCTTTGGTCAAATGTTGGGTTTGCCCGGCTCCTGGGTTTGCCGCCTTATGTTCCATTCTTATCAGCTAAGGCGGCCAAAGGAGAACTACTGCGATTGTGCCATGGTTATTCCGGACGAGCACCTCAATAGAGAAAGCAGAAAAACTAACTGTCATGGTACAGCAAGAGACTATTCAACCACTCGAAGACTTACCGGAATCTTTAGGATTCCTCCGCATTAACGAAGGGTCGTTTCCCGGTCATGTACATACGCTACCGTATTCGGATGCATAAAAGTACTAGGGGCTACATAGTAGCCCCACCGCCAAACTCCTATGGCTAAGTGAAAGTGTTACTGCTATATAGTCCGGTTGCCTAGTTCGACGCGTGCGATCACCTCCTTAATGGACCAAGACGTTGGATCAAGTGTGATTATGCATATAGCCATAACACCCCGCATTGTATGCGTGGGGGCTGAAGCCAACGACTGCTAACTTTCAGAATTACACATATACATAAAAACGGTCGCACAGGAGGCACAACTAATACTTTCGGGCACAAAGTATAAATATGGCCTCATAATCAAAATAACATTGTTTTTACAATGACACGATTTATCACTCGAACATGACATTCTTCGAGCACTGAGCCTCTATTAGGTGAGCACCTTCTGTTACCTGCTCCAAGTAGTGCTCGGCCGGATCCTGGCCTCCCGCCGGATTCTGGGTCACAATGATGGTGGCCTCCATATCTGTCCAATATGCTTTAACACGGGCAAGTGCCTGTTGGGGAACGTAGCAGAAATTCAAAATTTTCTACGCATCACCAAGATTAATCTATGGAGTAACTACCAACGAGAGAGAGAGGGGAGTGCATCTTCATACCCTTGAAGATCGCGATGCGGAAGCGTTGCAAGAACGCGGTCGGTGGAGTCGATCACTAAGCGATTCAGATCGCGGCCGAATCCGATCTAAGCACCGAACAACCGTGCCTCCGCGTTCAACACACGTACAGCCCGGGGACGTCTCCTCCTTCTTGATCCAGCAAGGGGAGAGGAGAAGTTGAGGGAGAGCTCCGGCAGCATGACAGCGTGGTGGTGGAGCTTGCAGTTCTCCGGCAGAGCTTCGCCAAGCACTACTACTACGGAGGAGGTGTTGGGGAGGGAAAGGGCTGCGCCAGGGGAAGGGTGAAGCTCCCATGCGCCTCCCCACTATATATAGGGGTGGAGGGGGCTAGTTTCTTGCCCTCGAAGTCCATTGGGGCGTTGGCAAAGGTGGGAGGAAAAAAATCCCATCATTTCCTTCCCCACCGATTGTTATCCCCCTTTTTTAGGGATCTTGATCTTATCCCTTCGGGATATGATCTTATTCCTTCTAAGGGGGGATCTTGGTGTGCCTTGACCAGGGGTGTGGGGCCTTGCCCCCACTACTCAGGTTCATGTGGGTCCCTCCATGCAGGTGGGCCCCACTCCGGAACCTTCTAGAACCTTCCCGGTACAATACCGAAAAATCCCGAACATCCGGTGGCCAAAATAGGACTTCCCATATATAAATCTTTACCTCCGGACCATTCTGGAACTCCTCGTGACGTCCGGGATCTCATCCAGGACTCCGAACAACATTCGGTAACTGCACACTAATTCCCATAACAACTCTAGCGCCACCGAACCTTAATGCGTAGACCCTACGGGTTCGGGAATCATGCGAACATGACCGAGACAGCTCTCGGCCAATAACCAACAGCGGGATCTGGATACCCATGTTGGCTCCCACATGTTCCACGATGATCTCATCAGATGAACCACGATGTCAAGGATTCAAGCAATCCCGTATACAATTCCCTTTGTCAATCGGTACGTTACTTGCCCGAGATTCGATCGTCGGTATCCCAATACCTCGTTCAATATCATTACCGGCAAGTCACTTTACTTGTTCCGTAATGCATGATCCCATGACTAACTACTTAGTCACATTGAGCTCATTATGATGATGCATTACCGAGTGGGCCCAGAGATACCTCTTCGTCACACGGAGTGACAACTCCTAGTCTTGATTCGTGCCAACCCAACAGACACTTTCGGAGATACCCGTAGTGCACCTTTATAGCCACCCAGTTACGTTGTGATGTTTGGCACACCCAAAGCATTCCTACGGTATCCGGGAGTTGCACAATCTCATGGTCTAAGGAAATGATACTTGACTTTAGAAAAGCTTTTAGCAAATGAACTACACGATCTTGTGCTATGCTTAGGATTGGGTCTTGTCCATCACATCATTCTCCTAATGATGTGATCCCGTTATCAATGACATCCAATGTCCATGGTCAGGAAACCATAACCATCTATTGATCAACGAGCTAGTCAACTAGAGGCTCACTAGGGACATGTTGTGGTCTATGTATTCACACATGTATTGCGGTTTCCAGTTAATACAATTATAGCATGAACAATAGACAATTATCATGAACAAGGAAATATAATAATAACCATTTTATTATTGCCTCTAGGGCATATTTCCAACAGTCTCCCACTTGCACTAGAGTCAATAATCTAGTTCACATAACTATGTGATCGTAATGAATCCAACACCCATGGGGTTTGATCATATCTCGCTTGTGAGAGAGGTTATTAGTCAATGGGTCTAAACCTTTCAGATCCATGTGTGCTTTACAAATCTCTACGTCATCTTGTAGATGCAACTACCACACACTATTTGGAACTATTCCAAATAACTGTTCTACTATATGAATCCGGTTTACTATTTAGAGTCATCCAGATTAGTGTCAAAGTTTGCATCGACATAACCCTTTACGACGAACTATTTTACCACCTCCATAATCGAGAAAAATTCCTTAGTCCACTAGTCACTAAGGATAACTTTGATCGCTGTCCTGTGATCCATTTCTGGATCACTCTTGTACCCCTTGACTGACTCATGGCAAGGCACACTTCAGGTGCAGTACACAACATAGCATACTGTAGATACTACGTCTAAAGCATGGGGGACGACCTTCGTCCTTTCTCTCTCTTCAGCCGTGGTCAGGTCTTGAGTCTTGCTCAATACTCACACCTTATAACACAGCCAAGAACTCCTTCTTTGCCAATCTATTTTTAACTCCTTCAAAATCTTGTCACGGTGCGTATTCATTTGAAAGTACTATCAAACGATTTTTGATCTATCCTTATAGATCTTGATGCTCAATGTTCAAGTATCTTAATCCAGGTTTTCCATTGGAAAACACTTTTCAAATAACCCTTTATGCTTTCCAGAAATTCTACATCATTTCCGACCAACAATATGTCAACAACATATACTCATCAGAAATGCTATAGTGCTCCCACTCACTTCTTTGGAAATACAAGTTTCCAATAAACTTCGTATAAACCCAAAATCTTTGATCATCTCATCAAAGCATATATTCCAACTCCGAGATGCTTACTCCGGTCCTTAGAAGGATTCTTTGGAGCTTTGCATACTTGTTAGCATCTTTTAGGATTGACAAAACCTTCTGGTTGTATCACATACAACCTTTCCTCAAGAAAATCGTTGAGGAAACAATGTTTTGACATCCTATCTGCAAGATTTCATAAATAATGCAGGAACTGCTAATATAATTTCAACAGACTCTTAGCATCGCTACGAGTGAGAAAGTTTCATCATAGTCAACTCCTTGAACTTGTCGGAAAACATCTTAATGACAAGTCGAGCTTTCTTAATGGTGATACTTACCATCATTGTCCGTCTTCCTTTTAAAATCCATCTGTACCCAACAGCCTTACGACCATCAAGTAGTTCTTACAAAGTCTATACTTTGGTTTCATACATGGATCCTCTCTCGGATTTTATGGCCTCGAGCCATTCGTCGGAATCCGGGCCCACCATCGCTTCTCCATAGCTTGTAGGTTCATTGTTGTCTAGCAACATGACCTTCAAGACAGGATTATCGCACCACTCTGAAGCAGTACGCATCCTTGTCGACCTACGAGGTTTGGTAGTGACTTGATCCGAAGTTTCATGATCACTATCATCAGCTTCCACTTCAACTGGTGTAGGCGCCACAAGAACAACTTCCTGTGCCCTGCTACACACTAGTTGAAGTGACGGTTCAATAACCTCATCAAGTCTCCACCATCCTCCCACTCAATTCTTTCGAGAGAAACTTTTCCTCGAGAAAGGACCCGATTCTAGAAACAATCCCTTTTGCTTCCAAATCTGAGACAGGAGGTATACCCAACTATTTTTGGGTGTCTTATGAAGATGCATTTATCCGCTTTGGGTTCGAGCTTATCAGCCTGAAACTTTTTCACATAAGCATCGCAGCCCCAAACTTTATAAGAAATGACAGCTTAGGTTTCTCTTAACCATAGTTCATATGGTGTCATCTTAATGGAATAGTGTGGTGCCCTATTAAAGTGAATGCGGTTGTGTCTAATGCCTAACCCATAAACGATAGTGTTAATTCGATAAGAGACATCATGGTATGCACCATATCCAATAGGGTGCAGTTACGATGTTCGGACATACCATCACACTATGGTGTTCCAGGCGATATTAGTTGTGAAACAATTTCCACAATGTCTTAATTGTGTGCCAAACTCGTAACTCAGATGTTTATCTCTATGATCATATCATAGACATTTTATCCTCTTGTCACGACGATCTTCAACTTCACTCTGAAATTACTTGAACCTTTCAATAATTTAGATTTGTGTTTCATCAAGTAAATATACTAAGAATCTACCCAAATCATCTGTGAAGTAAGAGCATAACGATATTCACTGCGTGCCTCATCACTCATTGGATTGCACACATCAAATGTATTACTTCCAACAAGTTGCTCTCTTGTTCCATCTCACTGAAAACCAGGCCTTTCAGTCATCTTGCCCATGTGGTATGATTTGCATGTCTCAAGTGATTCAAAAACAAGTGAGTCCAAACGATCCATCTGCATGGAGTTTCTTCATGCGTATATACCAATAGACGTGGTTCGCATGTCTCAATCTTTTCAAAAACGAGTGAGTCCAAAGATCCATCAATATGGAGCTTCTTCATGCGTTTTATACCAATATGACTTAAGTGGAAGTGCCACAAGTATGTGGTACTATCATTACTATCTTATATCTTTTGGCACGAACATGTGTATCGCTACGATCGAGATTCAATAAACCATTCATTTTAGGTGCAAGACCGTTGAGGGTATTACTCAAATAAACAGAGTAACCATTATTCTCCTTAAATGAATAACCGTATTGCGATAAACATAATCCAATCATGTTTATGCTCAACGCAAACACCAAATAACAATTATTTAGGTTTAACACCAATATCGATGGTAGAGGGAGCAGGCGATGCTTGATCACAACAACCTTGGAAACACATCCAACACATATCGGCATCTCACCTTTAGCTAGTCTCCGTTTATTTCGTAGCTCTTTTATTTCGTGTTACTAACACTTAGCAACCGAACCGGTATCTTAATACCCTGGTGCTACTAGGAGTACTAGTAAAGTACACATTTAATACAATGCATATCCAATATACTTCTGTCAACCTTGCCAGCCTTCTCATCTACCAAGTATCTAGGGTAGTTCTGCTTGTTGACTGCTCCTCATTACGAAGCACTTAGTCTCGGGTTTGGGTTCAACCTTGGGTTTCTTCACTAGAGCAAAGAATCGATTTGTCGCCTCATGAAGTATCCCTTCTTGCCCTTGCCCTTCTTGAAACTAGTGGTTTTACTAACCATCAACAATTGATGCTCCTACTCGATTTCTACTGTCGCGGTGTCAAACATCGCGAGTTGCTCAAGGATCATCATGTCTATCCCTGATATGTTATACTTCATCACGAAGCTCTAATAGCTTGGTGGCAGTGACTATGGAGAACTATCACTATCTCATCTAGAAGATTAACTCCCACTCGATTCAAGTGACTGTAGTACTCAGACAATCTGAGCACATGCTCAATGATTGAGCTTTTCTCCCTTAGTTTGCAGGTTAAGAAACTTGTCGGAGGTCTCATACCTCTTGACATGGGCACTAGCCTGAAATCCTAATTTCAGCTCTTGGAACATCTCATATGTTCTGCCACGTTTCAAAAAATGTCTTCGCTGCCTCAATTCTAAACCGTTTAACATTACGCACTGAACTATCATGTAGTCATTAAAACGTGTATGTCAGATGTTCGCAACATCCACAAACGACGCCGAGGTTCAAAGACACCGAGCGGTGCATTAAGGACATAAGCCTTCAGGCAGAATGAGGACAATCCTCGAAGATACGGACCCGATCGCATAATTGCTAGTATCAACTTTCAACTAAAATTTTCTCTAGGAACATATCTTAAACAGTAGAACTAAAGCGCAAGCTACGACATAATTTGCAAAGTCCTTTTGACTATGTTCATGATAACAGAGTTCATCTAATGAACTCCCACTCAGATAGACATCCCTCTAGTCATCTAAGTGATACATGATCCGAGTCAACGAGGCCGTGTCCGATCATCACGTGAGACGGACTAGTCATCATCGATGAATATCTCCATGTTGATCGTATCTACTATACGACTCATGTTCGACCTTTCGGTCTCTTGTGTTCCGAGGCCATGTCTGTACATGCTAGGCTTGTCAAGTCAACCTAAGTGTTTTGCGTGTGTAAATCTGGCTTACACCCGTTGTATGTGAACGTTAGAATCTATCACACTCGATCATCATGTGGTGCTTCGAAACAACGAACTTTCACAATGGTGCACAGTTAGGGGGAACACTTTCTTGAAATTTTAATGAGGGATCATCTTATTTATGCTACCATCGTTCTAAGCAAATAAGATGTAAACATGACAAACATCACATGCAAATCATAAAGTGACATGATATGGCCAATATCATCTTGCGCCTTTGATCTCCATCTTGAGGCACGACATGATCACCTTCGTCACCGGCATGACACCATGATCTCCATCATCGTGTCTTCATGAAGTTGTCTCGCCAACTATTACTTCTACTACTATGGCTAACGGTTTAGCAATAAAGTAAAGTAATTACATGGCATTTCCAATGACACGCAGGTCATACAATAAATTAAGACAACTCCTATGGCTCCTGCCGGTTGTCATACTCATCGACATGCAAGTCGTGATTCCTATTACAAGAACATGATCAATCTCATACATCACATATATAATTCATCACATTCTTTTGTCCATATCGCATCACATAGCATACCCTGCAAAAACAAGTTAGACGTCCTCTAATTGTTGTTGCATGTTTTACGTGGCTGCTATGGGTTTCTAGCAAGAACGTTTCTTACCTACGCAAAAGCCACAACGGTGATATGCCAATTGCTATTTACCCTTCATAAGGACCCTTTACATCGAATCCGATCCGACTAAAGTGGGAGAGACTGGCACCCGCTAGCCACCTTTATGCAACAAGTGCATGTCAGTCGGTGGAACCTGTCTCACGTAAGCGTACGTGTTAGGTCGGTCCGGGCCGCTTCATCCCACGATGCCACCGAATCAAGATAAGACTAGTAGTGGCAAGTAAATTGACAAAATCAACGCCCACAACAACTTGTGTTCTACTCGTGCATAGAAACTACGCAATAGACCTAGCTCATGATGCCACTGTTGGGGAACGTAGCAGAAATTCAACATTTTCTACGCATCACCAAGATTAATCTATGGAGTAACTAGCAACGGGAGAGAGGGGAGTGCATCTTCAGACCCTTGAAGATCGCGATGCGGAAGCGTTGCAAGAACGCGGTCGGTGGAGTCGTTCACTAAGCGATTCAGCTCGTGGCCGAATCCGATCTAAGCACCGAACAACGGTGCCTCCGCGTTCAACACACGTATAGACCGGGGACGTCTCCTCCTTATTGATCCAGCAAGGGGAGAGGAGAAGTTGAGGGAGAGCTCCGGTAGCACGACGGCGTGGTGGTGGAGCTTGCAGTTCTCCGACAGAGCTTCGCCAAGCACTACGGAGGAGGAGGAGGTGTTGGGAAGGGAAAGGGCTGCGCCAGGGGAAGGGTGAAGCTCCCATGCGCCTCCCCACTATATATAGGGGTGGAGGGGCTGGTTTCTTGCCCTCCAAGTCCATTGGGGCGTTGGCAAAGGTGGGAGGGAAGAAATCCCATCATTTTCTTCCCCATCGATTGTTATCCCCATTTTTTAGGGATCTTGATCTTATCCCTTCGGGATATGATCTTATTCCTTCTAAGGGGGGATCTTGGTGCGCCTTGACCAGGGGTGTGGGACCTTGCCCCCACTACCCACGTTCATGTGGGTCCCCCCATGCAGGTGGGCCCCACTGAACCTTCTAGAACCTTCCCGTACAATCTGAAAAATCCCGAACATTTTCCGGTGGCCAAAATAGGACTTCCCATATATAAATCTTTACCTCCGGACCATTAGGAACTCCTCGTGACGTCAGGGATCTCATCCGGACTCGAACAACATTCGTAATCGCACACTAATTCCCATAACAACTCTAGCGTCACTAAACCTTAAGTGTGTAGACCCTACGGGTTCGGGAATCATGCAGACATGACCGAGACAGCTCTCTGGCCAATAACCAACAACGGGATCTGGATACCCATGTTGGCTCCCACATGTTCCATGATGATCTCATCGGATTAACCACGATGTCAAGGATTCAAGCAATCCCGTATACAATTCCCTTTGTCAATCGGTATGTTACTTGGCCAAGATTCGATCATCGGTATCCCAATACCTCGTTCAATCTCGTTACCGGCAAGTCACTTTACTTGTTCCGTAATGCATGATCCCATGACTAACTACTTAGTCACATTGAGCTCATTATTATGATGCATTACCGAGTGGGCCCAGAGATACCTCTCCGTCACACGGAGTGACAAATCCCAGTCTCGATTCATGCCAACCCAACAGACACTTTCGGAGATACCCGTAGTGCACCTTTATAGTCACCCAGTTACGTTGTGATGTTTGGCACACCCAAAGCATTCCTACGGTATCCGGGAGTTGCACAATCTCATGGTCTAAGGAAATGATACTTGACATTAGAAAAGCTTTTAGCAAACGAACTACACGATCTTGTGTTATGCTTAGGATTGGGTCTTGTCCATCACATCATTCTCCTAATGATGTGATCCCGTTATCAATGACTTCCAATGTCCATGGTCAGGAAACCATAACCATCTATTGATCAACGAGCTAGTCAACTAGAGGCTCACTAGGGACATGTTGTGGTCTATGTATTCACACATGTATTACGGTTTCCAGTTAATACAATTATAGCATGAACAATAGACAATTATCATGAACAAGGAAATATAATAATAACCATTTTATTATTGCCTCTAGGGCATATTTCCAACAGTGCCATCCGTGCACCCTCTATACACGCCGACCTCCCCATGTCACGACCGGTTTTCCGGGTAATAGATTTCCAGAAAATACCGTCGTGCTCATCAGCCCCAGGATTACTGTTAGCTGATGAGGCTCCAACTTGATACAGAAATTCCAAGCAAAGTACAAAAATTGTGGTACAAGACCATTCTGGCCTGTGAGTACAGCAAAAGGTTTCTAGAGGTTGATGGCGGAAGCGGTTTGTGGATCATCAGTATCTATGGGACTCCATTTCCCACAGGAACAGCTGACCAGGTTAACTCCTATCTTCGCGAGGCTGCTATCTCCATTGCTTAGGTTCCGGGGCTGTCATCGCATCGCTCCTCTCCGTCGTAAAGTCCGCCAAGACAATAGCGAGGGACAAGCCGGTGAGTACTTTGAATGTACTCGCAAACATTATGAACACAGGTATAACATAACAATGGTGTGATGGAAATATTTGATGCTCATGACGTCAGTCACAAAGATAAATATAACTATGATGCGTGCAAGCAAGTTAGTTATGAATGTGTAATGATATGGTAGTATTAAAATTTATGAAGTAAATAACGAGAAATGCCACGATCGAGGCGTCTGGCGACACCGCATAAAGGGCTTTAAAATAACAATCATAGCGAATATCCCGGAGGTAGAACCATCCCGGAGATACCGCATAAAGGGCTTTAAAAGAAATGCCACGATCGAAGCGTCTGGCGACACCACATAAAGGGCTTTTAAAAGAAATGCCACGATCAAGGCGTCGAGCGACACCACATAAAGGGTTTTAAAAGAAATGCCACGATCAAGGCGTCGAGCGACACCGCATAAAGGGCTTTAAAAGGAATGCCACAATCAAGGCGTCGGCGACACCACATAAAGGGCTTTAAAATAAATGCCATACCAAGGCGTCGGCGACACCACATAAAGGGCTTTTAAAATGAACAATCATAGTGAGTACCGGGAGGTAGAACCATCGAGAGATACTCAATAATAACAATAATATCATGGGTTAGTCAAAGATAATAATAATCATAATCATCATAAGTCACAAGTCACAATCCATGTTGTTCGGTTACGGTTAACACTTCACCTCCAAGACCGACACTAAGACCGACACTTGACCCGTCCCAGACTGTAATCCTTAACCATGGACACGGCTATTCGAATAGGTTTTAATCTCTGCAGAGGGTGTACTCTTTACCCACGAGTAACGGATTTCTTTAGTCCATCGGGACTAATTCCGTCTACGGTCTTTTTGTTGAGAACACACCTAACTTGCACACACCAGCTTAACTCACACGTGTCTGGAATCACCCACGACACCTGTTAAGCAAACTCTAAGTGGGGAGGCTACAACCTCGCGTAGCATGGGATCAAATTTATATCGCGCGCTCTAAGGGGTGGCCTCCTCTCGGTCCCAACCGAAACACCCATGCCCCGGACCGGTGGCTCGCCTACCAGCTACAACGGTATCTTCCACCATGGCCTCTCACATGCGGTGTGTGCTAGGAAGGGTGACAACTTCTCGAACTGTACTCTACTTGTCAGAGAGACGAGTGGTAATCTGAAACAAGTATGGGGGTTCTTTGGAACAAGACTCGATCTACGGTCGACTCAGGAGGTTTATAGTTCCCTGCATGACATGTATAACAAATATATTTCAACCAATCCAATCAACACTCATTATATCTTACCATGCCATACCGGACATACCCGTCCCGACGGAGACCGGCGACAAGCTCACACCTACCCAAGGCAGAGGCTTTCCCGGATTCCTCTCCGGCATGCATGTAAGATACATGAGGATGATTACCATCACAAGTATACTCATTTCCAACAGCATGGAAATCATCAATATGCATCCATGCAAATGATCATGTCACATGAAATGACGAGTCCTTCGAAAGAAGGTGGTGTTATAAACGTGTCAACGAACACACCAAAAATATTATGCCGGGGTTCAGAATGCTTGCCTTCAATGAGTGGTAAGGTGGGGTGCACTCCAAAATTTTTGAAAGTTTCTCCTCTCTTCAAAATTCCTATTTTAGCAATATAAAGAATTAACACACAAAATGAAAACAGCACCAAAAGTTGTTTGGAAAATTTTTCAAATAAATCTTAAAATAAACTAGACAATATTTGAGAGAGGTGGGAAAAAGAATTAATTCATTTGGAGTCGTATTTAAAAAGATATAACCAGTCAAAGTTCTGGTCAAATCTGGTTTTTAAATAAAACAGAAAAAGAAAATGCTTCAGAGGGGAATACGCTTTCGAAGCGGGAAAACGTACTTCGGCATTTACGCTTTCACTTATCCAGCGTGGAGCGCGGGGGAGTCACTGACAGTGGGTCCAGGGGGGCCCACTAGTCAGGTTTGACTAGTCGCCCTCCCTCCTCTTCCTCTGTCCCGAGCCGAGGCGGGGAGTCCGGCGATCGTCGCCGGCGAGCGGCGTTTCTTCGCGGGCATCTGAGTGCGGGGATGGATCCGCCACTCCTAGGCGGTCCTTCTGGTGGTCGCAGGGTCTCCGGGGTGGAGGGAGTCGCCGGCGGCGAGCCCCGCGGCGGAGAGGAGGCTTCGGTGACGGAGTGATTTTGTGGCGGCGATGGCTCCCGAACAAAATTGATTAGGGGGAATGGTTCACGGGAGGATGAGGTAGCTCTTGGTGAAGAGAACGGAGAGGGGGGGGTCCTGGTGGCGCCGGAGTGAACGAGGCAGTGGCGGCGGCCGTGGTTGCCGGAGATGAGGAAGACGGCGTTTCCCGGACGATTGCGGGCTGTGGGGGTGTCGTTGGGGTGGCCTGAGGCTGCATGCGTGCTCGGGGAAGCTCGGGGGCCTCCTTTTATAGCTCGTCGAGGTCGGTTCCGTGGCGGCGGAGATAAAACGGCGGCGAACCGCCTCAGGCTGTAGGGCAACGTGGCGGCGACGAGGGCTTGCGACAAAGCTGCGGATGAGCTCGGGCTATGCGAGGGCAGTGGCGGCGGGGAAGGCTTAAGCGGCGCCGATCCGCAGAGGCGCGGCTGGCGCCGGTGTGCCGTAAAAAGCCTGTCGGCAACAGTAGGCACGCCAGGTCTTGGCGTTCTCTGCGAAAGCACGGAGCGCGTCGCGTGGTCTTGCAGAGCGGGACAAAGCCGTGGGGCCAGCGTGTCGGCTCGGCGCATGTGCGTGCAGCGCACGCGCACGCTTTCGCTACGGGTGTGCACGGACGTGCTCGATTTAAATGCCGAGCATGCTACAGACTTGGGTGAGGTTGGCATTTAGCGATCTAGGTTAGGAGTAACGGGAGTCTAGTGGACATGCTTGTTTGATCGAGGTGCAAGTTCATAGTGTAGATTTGAGATCATGCCAATACTGGGATATGCACATAGGGTGTTTGCCAAAATGCCAAAGGCATCTAGGCAATTCTTGGAGTGGCCAAAACTTCCATAGTGGGGTCTCTCTGGATGCAAGAGGGAGTGGTGAAGTTAGTTTGAGAAAGGAGAAACTTGCTAGTGCAAGTTTTGCAAAACTTCCATTGCAGACAGAAAGCAAATGGCAATGTTGCAAGCACTTGAATCATCCTATGGGTCCACTCTCCGGACTTAAGGGTTTAGTAGGGAGGGCTACAAGTAGGAGAAATAATCACGAGAAAGAGAGCAAGTTAAAATATAGTGGTAGTACAAAACCTCAAGTTGGACCAGAATGGAAATGAGGATGATTCACTCAAAATTTTCAAAGAACATAACTGGGTTTTTGCACAAAGTGGAATGATATGCTCCTACTGACATCCCATAATTTTGGTGGAGGCTAGAAAGAATTATTTAAAAGGGTTGTAGTGCAAAGTTGCTCTCTGGACTAGAGAAGGAAAGCATGCGTAGCACTCAAAATATTTCAAGAATAAAAGATATTTTTGTATAAAAGTGATTTAAAAACATCACATGACACCTCCAAATTTTTGTGGGATTTTAGGTAAATATATCAAATGGTTGTAGTTCAAATATGGTTACATAACCTTGAAAAAAACCATTTTTTCAAGAAGATAAAGATCAAGCAAATTAATTATGTAATTAGTCTTACTAATAAAAGAAAAGGTTTTTCTTGAGAGGTTAAACAAGTCCAATAACATATCTAAAAAGTTTTCTCTATGGGGGAAAACTCCATAATAGCAAGGGAGAACGAGTTTCAAAAATCAAAAGGGAGCCCAGAAAACAAAAGTTTTAATTTCCTGGCAAAATTTTAATTTATAAAACAAGGTCAAAATTTTGGGTGTCACAACACTACCCCCCTTAAAAGAAAATCTCGTCCTCGAGATTTGCTAAGAGTTGTAAAACAGAAAAAAAAATACTTTTACTTGGTCAAAAGATCATTTTACACAGGCGGTAAAAAGAGGCTACAGTGAGAGGGCAATAACTGGTGAGTAACTACAGTGTGGTACTGGCGCTGCGTGAAAAAAAAATAAAATTCCTGCTTATGAAAACGGGCGATTTTTACGCTGGACGCCGTGAATTTAGAATAAATTCTAAATTTGACAATCTGTTGGCCGTGCAGAGCACCTGATGCTCTCTCGGTCGACAGTGGGGCCGGGCCTCTTGTCGATCTCTCCTTCTACCTCGGCTCTCTCTTCTTCCTCTCTCCCGCCGCTTTCCGTCTTTCTCCACCGCGACGTCAGCGCCAGAGGGCATCTAGGCCGATCGGTAGTCGCGTGGCGTGCTTGCCGCCGGTGCAGTGTGCACTCACTCGCGGGCAGTCTTGTTGTCGGCCTTTCTTTCATGGATTCGCCTCCAACACCGGCGATCGGGCGACAGCGGCGGTGGACCTCGTCCACCGTACACCGAGCTCGAGCTATAAAATGACCGCGGCGTTCTCCTCTTCTTCCTCACACTGGCCTCGCTCCTCCTTCTCTCTTCTTCTCTCTCGCTCGCTGGCCGGAGCTCGAGACGAGGCCCTAATGGCGGAGGTGGTGCGGGATGGTACGTGATCTGCAGGCGGAGGGCTGGCAGCGTCTTTGGGGCTCTCCGTGCTCTGTGCGATGATCCTTGATGATCGCCGTGATCTGCCGCTTTCGGTGTTGGCTCTCCGTGGTGGCGGTAAACACGAGGAGTAGGTGGTGTGCCGGTGCTAATCGCTGCTAGGGGTGTGGTTAGCCAGATGTAACACTGTTGTAAAATTTTGCAAACAGTGTAGGCGCTCGGATGATTATGGTCGAGTGTCTGTGGTCGTTGTGCTGTGTGAAATAAAATATCCCATGTCGTGAGAAAATGTACGATGTGGCAATACGGTAAGGAGAAAACTCATACTAGGATTTTTTTCGCGGTTACACCAGCTATTCACGAAAGAACTTACTCATATTAGTAGAAACTAAATACGCGACTCACCGCACAAATCTGAGGTACCACGCGTAAGTTACAATGCAAATATAAATGCTGCAAAAACAAATACAGCAGTGACGTCTAAAAGGAAAACGGTGGCGGGTGTGGTCACGATAAAATGTCTCGGTAGAGGATACACTCGTCTATCGGAGGCAATGGATTGACCATCGATGTATCGTCTCTCCGGTCGGGCTTCAGTGATCTGCCGATTGCAATCGAGGATTTAAATCGCGAAGTTAGGAGATAATCCATCACCCGCTGGTTCAAATGCTCTAGAGCGATGATATCTTGGATAAGGTTGGCTAATCTTGGGTCCTTCTCAATACGCCCACCGAAAGGATGTCACTCCTCCGGGGTTACGACTCGGAAAATAATAATATCCGCGTTCGCGGGCATAGGGTATCGCGGATCGGCGCAGCAATTGCTTCTTCGCAGCATCTTCTATGGCCGGTTGTGGGGTTGGCATAGATTTCCCCATGAAGGAAACTTGTTGGATCTTGGTTGGGGTCTATGGGAGGAATGTGTCTTGCTGCCCAAGATTCTCGAGGTGGATGGGGTGATCCTTGTTTTGAACAGCTCGTCTTTGGGGTGGCTGGGTAGAACCCATGGTACTGCGGGTAAAGTCCCACAATATTTTGACAAAGCCACCTGGGGTTGCATCTGGGGTTCTCAGATGAATGCTATGGCTCGGCATGACAAGAGATGGTTGTGAGAGTGGTGCACGAAGTGAGGGTCGCTGGGCAAGGTCACAAGGTGGCCTTCTTATATAGCATCTGGGCTGGTTTATTTACCGTGGTGAAAAGTAATAAATCTGCCAGATTACCTCAAGAGTCGGGGTCCGTGCCGGAGATACACATATCTCGTGTTACTGTGGTTGTCGTCAAGGTTGGTCTTGGTAGCTGTGCCCGGAAACTATGCAATTGCGTGCGGACAAAATACGCAAGGCCATTCTATTAAAATAGGGCACGCCGTCAAAGGCTGCGTTAATATACGGTTGCATGACTACAAAGTAAGGATACACTAAGACTCGGTACCATTCGCACGGCTTAGTCTACTTCGTTTATGTCTAAATGGGGCGCGCTGGTGGATGTCGAGTCTTCCACGTGTCTCACCGCCGGGATTAGTCGGAGATGGCGGAGGAACGAGCGAGGTCGGGTAGCGATGATGACCATCACGGGATTGTTGGCCACAACCCGTTGGAGTGTGCTCCCAAAAGGTGACGGCACTTCGGGGTCATCAAAGCATCTCGGTTGATGGCTGGAGCTGACCTCGTGGTCTCGATCGGCTGTCCAAATAGCACGGCCGGGTTGTCGGCGTCGGGCTCAAATCTTCTCTTCTAGCTGGGGCTCGACGTAACCAGCTCTCCTCGAGCTGCGATCGATCAATGGTGATCTGGTCGAGCAGTGCCTCTAGTGCACTTACATAGCGCACTAGGTGCAACAATGCGGATCCATCTCGTGATCTCCGTTGGCAACTTGGGTGGTCTACCATACCCTTCGCGTGCAGGGTAGTAGTGGAACGAGCGACGAGTTAACTCAGGCGACAAGTGCCCGAGATGAACTATAGCCTCTCGGCAGCTAGTTGAATGGCTTGTGGCTCAAAGGAAGTTGTTCTTCCGGTGAACCTGTAGGGGCGTTCGGGCGCTAGACCCCTACCGTAGATGTGCACAGTGGCCCAGAATTGACGGTCTTCACCGCTCATGGGTCCTTGGTACACAACATACTCTGGTGGCTCCTCTAACGCATAGGCACGACGGGTAAGGTTTGCGAGGATGGTCACAAAACCTCCAAGGTTGGTTGCTGTGGTCTCATTGTGCACTATGGGGCCAGGCATTGTGGCTAAGTTGGGGAAGACGCTGTGCTGGGTTGGGGTTAGCGTGCCCTTTTTATAGAAAAAGGGGACGGAGTCTTCCCTCGCACGCTTGTGGGGAGACATCACAGGTCTTTGTTTCTTGCGCGTGATCGACAAGCTAGGTTGGTAGGTTGGGCACCAACGCCTAAAATGTCGGGTCCTTGTGTGGCTATCTTGCACGAGAAGCTTGGCTGGGTTTTGGTTATGGTGCGGTGGGTTGGTTTGCCTAAGTTTGTTGACTGGCTAAGATAGGATTAGCCAATGGTCGGCTGAGCTCGATACCAAGTGCATCACGACCGGTTTTCAGGGTAATAGATTTCGAGAAAATACCGTCGTGCTCATCAGCCCCGTGATTCTTGTTAATGATGAGGCTCCAACTTGATCTGAAATTCCAAGCAAAGTACAAAATTGTGGTACAAGACCATTACGGCTGTAAGTACTGAGAAAAGGTTTCTAGAGGTTGATGGCGAAGCGGTTTGTGGATCATCGGTATCTATGGGACTCCATTTCCCACAGAACAGTGACCAGGTTAACTCCTATCTTCGCGAGGCTGCTATCTCCATTGCTTAGGTTCCGGGGCTGTCATCGCATCGCTCCTCTCCGTGCAGAAAGTCTGGCCAAGACAATAGCCAGGGACAAGCCAGTGAGTACTTTGAATGTACTCGCAAACATTATGAACACAGGTATAACATAACAATGGTGTGATGGAAATATTTGATGCTCATGACGTCAGTCACAAAGATAAATATAACTATGATGCGTGCAAGCAAGTTAGTTATGAATGTGTAATGATATGGTAGTATTAAAATTTATGAAGTAAATAACGAGAAATGCCACAGTCGGGCGTCTGGGCGACACCGCATAAAGGGCTTTAAAAATAACAATCATAGCGAATATCCGGAGGTAGAACCATCGGAGATACCGCATAAAGGGCTTTAAAAAGAAATGCCACGATCGAGGCGTCTGGGCGACACCACATAAAGGGCTTTTAAAAGAAATGCCACGGTCAAGGCGTCGGCGACACCACATAAAGGGTTTTAAAAGAAATGCCACGATCAAGGCGTCGGCGACACCGCATAAAGGGCTTTAAAAGGAATGCCACGATCGGGCGTCGGCGACACCACATAAAGGGCTTTAAAATAAATGCCACGATCCAAGGCGTCGGCGACACCACATAAAGGGCTTTTAAAATGAACAATCATAGTGAGTACCCCGGAGGTAGAACCATCCCAGAGATACTCAATAATAACAATAATATCATGGGTTAGTCAAAGATAATAATAATCATAATCATCATAAGTCACAAGTCACAATCCATGTTGTTCCATTACAGTTAACGACTTCACCTCCAAGACCGACACTAAGACCGACACTTGACCCGTCGGTGCATCTGTAATCCTTAACCATGGACACGGCTATTGAATAGGTTTTAATCTCTGCAGAGGTGTACTCTTTACCCACGAGTAACAGTTTCTTTAGTCCATCGGGACTAATTCCGCTTCTCTGGTCTTTTGTTGAGAACACACCTAACTTGCACACACCGGCTTAACTCACACGTGTGCAGGAATCACCCACGACACTGTTAAGCAAACTCTAAGTGGGAGGCTACAACCTCGCGTAGCATGGGATCAAATTTATATCGCGCTCTAAGGGGTGGCCTCCTCTCGGTCCCAACCGAAACACCCATGCCCCGGACCAGGTGGCACTGCCTACCAGCTACAACGGTATCTTCCACCATGGCCTCTCATGCGGTGTGTGCTAGGAAGGGGTGACAACTTCTTGAACCGTACTCTACTTGTCAGAGAGAGGCAGTGGTAATCTGAAACAAGTATGGGGGTTACTGGAACAAGACTCGATCTACGGTCGACTCAGGAGGTTTATAGTTCCCTGCATGACATGTATAACAAATATATTTCAACCAATCCAATCAACACTCATTATATCTTACCATGCCATACCGGACATACCCGTCCCGACGGAGACCGGCGACAAGCTCACACCTACCCAAGGCAGAGGCTTTCCCGGATTCCTCTCCGGCATGCATGTAAGATACATGAGGATGATTACCATCACAAGTATACTCATTTCCAACAGCATGGAAATCATCAATATGCATCCATGCAAATGATCATGTCACATGAAATGACGAGTCCTTCGAAAGAAGGTGGTGTTATAAACGTGTCAACGAACACACCAAAAATATTATGCCGGGGTTCAGAATGCTTGCCTTCAATGAGTGGTAAGGTGGGGTGCACTCCAAAATTTTTGAAAGTTTCTCCTCTCTTCAAAATTCCTATTTTAGCAATATAAAGAATTAACACACAAAATGAAAACAGCACCAAAAGTTGTTTGGAAAATTTTTCAAATAAATCTTAAAATAAACTAGACAATATTTGAGAGAGGTGGGAAAAAGAATTAATTCATTTGGAGTCGTATTTAAAAAGATATAACCAGTCAAAGTTCAGTCAAACTGGTTTTAAATAAAGCAGAAAAAGAAAATGCTTGAGGGAATCGCCAAGCGGGAAAACGTGCCGGCATTTACGCTTTCACTTATCCAGCGTGGGCTGGGGAGTCACCGAGTGGGTCGAGGCCCACTAGTCAGGTTTGACTAGTCGCCCTCCCTCCTCTTCCTCTGTCCCGAGCCGAGGCGGGGAGTCCGGCGATCGTCGCCGGCGAGCGGCGTTTCTTCGCGGGCATCTGAGTGCGGGGATGGATCCGCCACTCCTAGGCGGTCCTTCTGGTGGTCGCAGGGTCTCCGGGGTGGAGGGAGTCGCCGGCGGCGAGCTCCATGGGCGGAGAGGAGGCTTGTGACGGAGTGATTTTGTGGCGCGATGGCTCCCGAACAAAATTGATTAGGGGAATGGTTCACGGAGGATGAGGTAGCTCTTGGTGAAGAGAACGGAGAGGGGGTCTGGTGGCGCCGGAGTGAACGAGGCGATGGCGGCGGCCGTGGTTGCCGGAGATGAGGAAGACGGCGTTTCCGGACGATTGCGGGCCGTGGGGTGTCGTTAGGGTGGCTGAGGCTGCATGCGTGCTCGGGAAGCTCGGGGCCTCCTTTATAGCTCGTCGAGGTCGGTTCCGTGGCGGCGGAGATAAAACGGCGGCGAACCGCCTCTCTGTCTTTGTAGGGCAGCGTGGCGGCGACGAGGGCTTGCGACAAAGCTGCGGATGAGCTCGGGCTATGCCGGGGGCAGTGGCGGCGGGAAGGCTTAGGCGGCGCCGACCGCGGCAGAGCGCGCGCTGCGCCGCGGTGTGCCATAAAAAGCCCTGTCGGCGGCTGTAGGCACGCCAGGTCTTAGCGCGTTCTGCGAAAGCACGGAGCGTCGCGTGGTCTTTGCAGAGCGGGACAAAGCCGTGGGGCCAGCGTGTCGGCTCGGCGCATGTGCGTGCAAGCAACGCACGCTTTCGCAAGGCCTGGGTGTGCACGGGACGTGCTCGACGAAATGCCAGAGCATGCTACAGGACTTGGGTGAGGTTGGCATTTAGCAGATCTAGGTTAGGAGTAACGGGGAGTCTAGTGGACATGCTTGTTTGATCAGAGGTGCAAGTTCATAGTGTAGATTTGAGATCATGCCAATACAGGATATGCACATAGGGTGTTTGCCAAAATGCCAAAGGCATCTAGGCAATTCTTGGAGTGGCCAAAACTTCCATAGTGGGGTCTCTCTGGATGCAAGAGGGAGTGGTGAAGTTAGTTTGCAGAAAGGAGAAACTTGCTAGTGCAAGTTTTGCAAAACTTCCATTCTGGACAGAAAGCAAATGGCAATGTTGCAAGCACTTGGAATCATCCTATGGGTCCACTCTCCTGGACTTAAGGGTTTAGTAGGGAGGGCTACAAGTAGGAGAAATAATCACAGTAAAGAGAGCAAGTTAAAATATAGTGGTAGTACAAAACCTCAAGTTGGACCAGAATGGAAATGAGGATGATTCACTCAAAATTTTCAAAGAACATAACTGGGTTTTTGCACAAAGTGGAATGATATGCTCCTACTGACATCCCATAATTTTGGTGGAGGCTAGAAAGAATTATTTAAAAGGGTTGTAGTGCAAAGTTGCTCTCTGGACTAGAGAAGGAAAGCATGCGTAGCACTCAAAATATTTCAAGAATAAAAGATATTTTTGTATAAAAGTGATTTAAAAACATCACATGACACCTCCAAATTTTTGTGGGATTTTTAGGTAAATATATCAAATGGTTGTAGTTCAAATATGGCCACATAACCTTGAAAAAAAACCATTTTTTTCAAGAAGATAAAGATCAAGCAAATTAATTATGTAATTAGTCTTACTAATAAAAGAAAAGGTTTTTCTTGAGAGGTTAAACAAGTCCAATAACATATCTGAAAAGTTTTCTCTATGGGGGAAAACTCCATAATAGCAAGGGAGAACGAGTTTCAAAAATCAAAAAGGGAGCCCAGAAAACAAAAGTTTTAATTTCCTGGCAAAATTTTAATTTATAAAACAAGGTCAAAATTTTGGGTGTCACACCCCATGGCATCGATTTGAGATACGGCACCGAGGAATTGTTGCACCAAACCAAAATAATTGTCCGGCTTAGGCCCCTTCGGCCAAAGATGGTCTATTACAGACCGCATGGCAAGCCCGAACAACCTATGAAGCTCCACCAAAGCAGCCATCTTCTCACTCAACGGCAATGGACGCGCAGGACCATTGAATTAGGACCAGAACAGCTTCTCCATTTCTTTATCACCTTGATCCTCGAAAAACTTGGCGGCATCAGCTGTACTCTTCGCCAAGTCCGCATAAGCATCTACAGGACTCCAGTGTCGATCTAGGAGAGCATACTTCGGATCCAAAAACTTCATCCGCAACAAGTAGGGGCTCCCAGCCGCGATTTTTCTGGCCTGTCGAAGCTCCTCCCTCACATCCCTGATTTCGGTCCGCATCTCCTTGGCCGCATTAAGTGCCTTGTTCAGGTCAGCTGAATTAACCTGATTCTCCTTTTCAAGGAGCTCATACCAGTCGGCGGCATTTTTCAACCCCACAGCCATTTCGGCTATTTTGTCCTTGCTTCAGCGATGAGGAGCCTCTTCGGCTCTCAACTCTTCGGCGGCCTTTAGGGCAGCCGCATTGGTAGCCCGAGCTTGTCCCTTGGCCTGGGCAAGTTCCACCCTCAGGGCTTCCACGGCAGCAGCACCGTCTGCAATCCAAGCATGTTGCATTAATATTATGCTTCTCTCATATTTTCCTATACAACATAATAAGGAAAGCAGAGCACATACCTTGTGACTCGTTCAGCCACTCGTTCACCAGCGTGATATCGGCATCAATACATCCAATCTGCCTCCTTAGTTCGGGAACTTCAACGGACTGGTCGGCTGCCGGATCCTTAGATACCCGCGCATATGTATAGCGCAATCATTACTTACACAACATGATCCACCGCTTGCCACCTAGGGCGGGCAACCAGAGTCTCGGGGGCTACAATCCATATAGAGCACACCTAGCGCGTGCCTCACTGCCAAAAAATTGTGTATTCTTCACTACATACCTCAAAGCCTCTAAGCAGGCTCGTAAAAGCTTCATTCAAACTGCTGGTGGCGGATGAAATCTTCTTGAGCACCGTGCTCATTAATGAGCGGTGCTCCTCCGAGAGCGCAGCTCGTTCTAGAAGGCCCGTCGGTATGTCTGGCCGGACACCAAACTGTGTCGGACCCTTCTCGTCGCCCCCCCGTGGGAGCCGAACTCTCCGGGCTCAGGGCGACTGAAGGATTAGCTTCTGGCTTCGGCAAATCCGGACTCCTCTGTGACGACACCTCCGTGTCGCCCGCCTCATGAGGAGGTGAGGTTGGTGAGGTCTCACTCTCCATCATCTCCGGAGGGAGATCCCCCGAAGACGAACTCTGTTGAGAAGAGCTGCTAGTCGGACTGCAAAGAATGGATCCTGGTTAGTATACTCGGAGAAAAGTAGTACCTTTGAATTTACGGTTACTTACAGCTCGGTGGAGGGCTGGCCCATTGGCAGGCATGACGCGGTGAGGACGCCCATCGGGGCAGAGCCCCCTGGTGATACCTTTTTCCCCTGCTTGGGCATCCCCGTCTCCAAGTCTTCAGAGGCGGCCCTCTTCTTCCCACGCGGGGAGGAGGCTTTAGACTCCCCTTCCCGACTATCCTCCTCAGAGGAGGCAGCGATTCCCCCGGTTTGGATGCGCAGTGTGTGAAGTTCGGCTTCTCTGTTCTTCCCTTCGTCTTTCCCCGAGGTCATTTTTCTGAGCACCCGGCCAAGCATCTTGGCGATGGTTGGACTAGGCGAGCCTTCGGGAAGTGGCGCCGGACACCTGATTCTCTCTGCCTTGCTAAGCCATTCCTGGCCACAGAGGATTTTCAGAATAATGACTATGACAAATATAAACGAAGTGTCTGGCTTCAAGGTTACTTACTTGGGTATCTAGGCGATTGCAGCTTAGGCCCGCATCCTCGGTGGTGTACAGACACTTTACTTGTGGTCCAAAGAATAATTACACATCCCTTCGAGCTTCAGGCCGAAGAAGTGCCTAATAGTCCGCGGACCCTCTGGATTGAACTCCCACATCCGGAGAGGCCGGCGTTTGCACGGCAACATCTGTCGGATTAGCATTACTTGAATTATGCTGACAAGGTTAATGTCCCTCTCAAGAAGCTCCCGGATACGGCTCTGCAGTATTGGTACATCACTAGCGGGCCCCCAATTCCGCACTACGTTAGTCCATGACGCTAGTTGCGACGGAGGGCCCGAGCGGAAGTCGGGGGCAGCCACCCACTTTGTGCCTCTAGGAGCCGTGACGTACAGCCACCTCCGCTGCCATACATCGGATACTTCTGGGATAGAACCCTCTGGCCATGGGGCATCGGCGTTCCTGCTTATAAGGGCACCTCCGCACTCCGCATGTCGCCCCTCGATCATCTTGGGCTTCACATTGAAGGTCTTGAGCCATAAGCCGAAGTGTGTAGTAACATGGAGAAAGGCCTCGCACACAATGATGAACGACGAGATATGGAGGATAGCGTCCGGGGCTAGATCGTGAAAATCTAACCCGTAATAGAACATGAGCCCCCTCACAAAAGGATCAAGGGTGAGGCCCAAGCCGCGGAGGAAGTGAGGAACAAATACGACGCTCTCGTTAGGCTCGGGAGTCGGGATGACCTGCCCTGGAGCAGGAACTCTATGCTGGATATCGGCAGTCAGATATCCGACCTCCCTAAGTCTCGCAATGTCCTCCTCTTTGATCGAGGAGGCCACCCACCGGCCTTGAGGGTTGGATCCGGACATATTGGAGGATCTGGGGTGTTTGAGCTTGGGTCTCGGGTGTTAGAACTCGAGATGCGAAAAGGCGCAAGGGTGGTGGAAAAGAGGCATAGGCCTCGGCCCCTTTATAAGGGGTGAATATCAAGAGTCCTCGGCGTGACCGCTTGAGACTTATCCAAAACCTGCGGAGTCATGCCAGCGATAAATGCGTGGGGTTGCGCATGCCCGTATTGATGGAAGATCCCGTAATAAGGGGAACACGATCTGCCGCCGAGCGAGGCGTGCCAATAAAACCGCCGCTTGGCCTTGAGTTAAAAGGTGGGCCAAGGAACACCGGTTCGTGTTGGGCCAAGCCACGATGCAAGGGCACGACGTACGAAGACTGCCAGCGGGTCAGATTTAGATGCTCCCTACGGTGGTATGTGAAGATCGCAGGTCCGGACGCGGTCTAAGTGTTCGATAATTACTTTGCAGTATTCGGAGATGGAACCCGCCTTGCAATGCCGAAGACAAGACTGCACGCCGGACTCATCGTCATTGAAGCCTGGATCAGGGGATACTAAGGGAGTCCTGGATTAGGGGGTATCCGGACAGCCGGACTATATACTTCGCCCGGACTATTGGAGCGTGAAGATACAAGACACAAGACTCTGTCCCGTGTCCGGATGGGACTCTCCTTTGTGTGGAAGACAAGCTTGGCAATCTGGATATTGTATTTCCTTCCTTGTAACCGACTCCGTATAAACCCTAGCCCTCTCCGGTGTCTATATAAACCGGAGAGGCTGGTCCTTAGAAGGCCGATCACGATCACAATCATAATCATCATAAGCTAGCTTCTAGGGTTTAGCTACTACGATCTCGTGGTAGATCAACTCTTGTACTACTCATATCATCAATATTAATCAAGCACGAAGTAGGGTTTTACCTCCATCGAGAGGGACCGAACCTGGGTAAACATTGAGTCCCTTTCTTTCTGTTACCATCAGCCTAAGACGCACAGATCGGGACTACCCGAGGTCCGCCGGTTTTGACACCGACACTCGCCAGCTGGGAGAGGTAGCTGCTCCTTCCTCCGCCCCTCCTTCCCTTCCTCCGCCCCCTCCTCCCCTTCCTCCCAGTAACCCACTCCTTCCTGCCTCGGGTCGGGAAACAATGAACAGGTACGAGTTCTATTGCTGTGGATCTAATCGTATGCTTAATTGAAATATGATAATTTTATTTTGTTTACTGCTTATCTTCTGTACAGAGAGTGTACTATGGTTTAGACAAAAAAATTATGCATGAAGGAATTTGTGAACTATCTATCTTCTATTCATGTTTGTGATGCTGAATTTTTTTTTGTTGTGCTAAGTTTACTGTTATTTGTTTGTATTGTCATAGATGGATGAATTGGCAAGAAAACGAAGGCAACTAATTGTAGAGGAGCCGGTCTAGTGTCTGGATTGTATGCTTACATGATGGTCATGTTTAGAAGATCTAGGCAACAAACACCGAGGATAACCGTGGGCAGCATGGCCGATCATGCCATATATAGAGAGTCAAATTTGAGATATATTTATCACTCTAGCAATATAAATTGTTCTAATCAACTAAGAATGAGAAAAGCTCCTTTTTCATTTGTGTGCTATATTTAGAGAGAGAAACTTATTGTGGGATAGCATTCATACTTCTCTCGAGGAACAAGTTGTTGGGGAACGTAGTAATTTAAAAAAAATTCCTACGCACACGCAAGATCATGGTGATGATATAGCAACGAGAGGGGAGAGTGTATGTCCACGTACCCTCGTGAGACCGTAAGTGGGCGTTAGCACTGCGCTGTTGATGTAGTCGTCGTCTTCACGATCCGACCGATCCAAGCACCGAGCGTCACGGAGCCTCGAGTTGACACGTTCAGCTCGATGGCGTCCTCGAACTCCGATCCAGCCGAGTGTCGAGGAGAGTTCCGTCAAGACGACGACATGGTGACAATCTTGATGTTCTACGCGCAGGCTTCGCCTAAGCTTTGCGACGATATGACCGAGGTGGAATATGGTGGAAGGGGCACCGCACGGCTAAGGAACGATCCGTAGATCAACTTGTGTGTCTATGGGGTGCCCCGCCCGTATATAAAGGAGGGAGGGAGGAGGGGCGGCCTGGGGAGGCATGCCCTAGGAGGAAACCTGCTTGGGTTTCCCCCTCCTTCCTAATCCAAGAGGAGGGGAAGGAAGGAGTAGGAGAGGGGAAGGCAAGGGCCGCCCCCCTTCCTTGTCCTATTCGGAATCAAGGGAGGGCGCCACTTGCCTGGCGGCCCTCTCTTTCTCCAATAGGGCCCATCAAGGCCCATTACTTCCGGGGGTTCGTAACCCTCCGGTACTCGGTTTTCTCCGAAAACTTCGGAACCTTTCGGTGTCTGAATATAGTCGTCAATATATCAATCTTTATGTCTCGACCATTTGAGACTCCTCGTCATGTCGTGATCACATCAGGGACTCGAACAAACGGTACATCAAAACTTATAAACTCATAATAAAGCATCATCGACACGTTAAGCATCACGGACCCTACGGGTTCGAGAACTATGTAGACATGACCTAAAACCATTCTCGGTCAATAACCAATAGTGGGACTGGATGCCCATATTGGTTCCTACATATTCCACGAAGATCTTTATCGGTCAAACCGCATAACAACATACTTTGTTCCCTTTGTCATCGGTATGTTACTTGCCGAGATTTGATCGTCGGTATCAATACCTAGTTCAATCTCGTTACATCGCAAGTCTCTTTACTCGTCCGAATGTCGTCATCTCATAACTAACTCATTAGTTACATGCTTGCAAGGCTTAGGTGATGAGTATTACGAGAGGGCAGAGAGATACCTCTCCGACAATCGAGTGACAAATCCTAATCTCAAATTATGCCAACCCAACATGTACCTTTGGAAACACACAGAGAGCACCTTTATAATCACCCGGTTATGTTGTGGCGTTTGGTAGCACACAAAGTGTTCTTAGGTAAATGGAGTCGCACAATCTCATAGTTGCAGGAACTTTGTATAAGTCATGAAGAAAGCAATAGCGGTATACTAAGCGATCAAGTGCTAGGCTATGAGAATGGGTCATGTCAATCACATCATTCTCTTAATGATGTGATCCCACTAATCAAATGACAACACATGTCTATGGTTAGGAAACATAACCATCTTTGATTAATGAGCTAGTCAAGTAGAGGCATACTAGTGACTATAGTTTTGTCTATGTATTCACACATGTATTATGTTTCCGGTTAATACAATTCTAGCATGAATAATAAACATTTATCATGATATGAGGAAATAAATAATAACTTTATTATTGCCTCTAGGGCATATTTCCTTCACAAGTTGCCATGTTTCTTTTAGTAGTTGGCCATAACCAAAGGTATAGGACACTATCGGTGTCAAAACCGGCGGATCTAGGGTAGGGGGTCCCAAACTGTGCGTCTAAGGCTAATGGTAACAGGAGGCGGGGGACACGATGTTTACCCAGGTTCAAGCCCTCTCTATGGAGGTAATACCCTACTTCCTGCTTGATTGATCTTGATGAATATGAGTATTACAAGAGTTGATCTACCACGAGATCATAATGGCTAAACCCTAGAAGTGTAGCCTATGAGATTATTGTTGTTGTCCTACGGACTAAACCCTCCGGTTTATATAGACACCGGAGGGGGCTAGGGTTACACAAAGTCGATTACAGAGAAAGGAATCTACATATCCGAATCCCTAAGCTTGCCTTTCACGCAAAGGAGAGTCCCATCCAGACATGGGACGAAGTCTTCAATCTTGTATCTTCATAGTCCAACAGTCCGGCCAAAGTATATAGTCTGGCTGTCCGAGGACCCCGTAATCCAGGACTCCCTTAGTAGCCCCCGAACCGGGCTTCAATGATGATGAGTCCGGCGCGCAGATTGTCTTCGGCATTGCAAGGCGGGTTCCCTCTCCGAATACTTCAAAGTACCTGAGTTAAAAAGTAGTGTCTGGCTCGCTCCAAGGCTTCTGCACCTTCATTATTTCAGGTTCCAAGTGTTGAGCGAGTACTAGAGGTCAAAGCATTTTTGCATTTACCACCCTGACAAGATAAGGAAATTGTTTATTAAAGAGACGGAGATCTTCAGATCTAATCCGCCCCATCTTCCCAAACGAGAAATCCTCAGAGCTTGCTCGCATAAAACCACCCCAACATGGCTAGTGCTGCCAGCTCTTCCTCCTGCCCTCGCGGCCCCAAACAGGCTGATTGGGAAAAGTGTTCCGTGTCCCACGACCAACTGGTGAAGCTGCAGACCCAAGGATTCCTTCCCCCGCAGATCTAGTCCCTGTTCGAGCCGGACTGGCTTCCTTCGATGGTGGGGAGCAGGTGGAGAAGTTCCCCAACCCATCTAGGGGGGAACGAGTATGCTTTGTTCCTTATTTGTTGAGAGGAGTCGGATTTCCAATCCATCCGTTCCTCCGGGGGCTTCTGGAGCACTATGGCCTCCAACTGCATGACTTTACACCTGCCTCCATCCTGCATATCGCGGGTTATGTTGCTCTTTGCGAGCTATTTCTGGGCTGAGAGGCTCATTTCGGGTTATGGAAGAAGTTGTTTTGCCTCGTCCTTCACAATCAAGAGGGATTAATATTCCAAGTGGGCGGAGCCGAGATATGGCGCATCGTCGGGACCGGATACCTATCCGGCACACTGAAGAAGGCATCCGAAGAATGGCCTTCTGAATGGTTTTATATTTAAGACATATCCCTTCCTGACCCAATCCGGAGAGGTCTTCCCGAATATTCAAATACTCCATTGAAGAAGCGCCTCAACTGGCGTCCTCGGAGCCCTAAGGAAGAAGATAGCACGGAAGTCTACCAACTGATGAGCAAGATAAAGACGCTTGCTCAATCCGGATTGTCAATAGTCGAGGTCACGGCGATATCCATAATGCGAGTGGTTCAGCCAATGATGATGCCCCCCGCTATGGTCAGAAGGGTCCGGACACTTACACTGCTTTAGCGAAGAGGAGTAGTTCATCCATATTAAGCCCAGGGATGGATTTTCTATGTATAAGCCTCCAAGCTGGGTGAGTTTCAGTCTACTCCATCAACTCCCTGAATTCTTTTTCATAAATATTAATCCGTCATTTATAACAAGAATGGCGAAAATTCACCAGGGAGATCCACAGCCCCGCACCATAGCCAGAGGACCACAACCAGACCCTCGACCCCGGATTCGAAGAGGATCCGGATGTATTCATGGAGCTCGAGGAAGGGGGGTTTTACCAGGCGAACTGTGATGGCATCGAAGTGGCCATCATTGTCGGCTATCCCGGCCTTCTCCCTGCGACGCATGTAAGTGATCAGGAGACCTGTCCTTTGATAGAATTCCCTCATTCTGCCTTACCCACCGCACTATATTATGCTCTAAAGGGGAGGCGATCGGCGCGCAAGAAGGCGGCGCCTACGACAGGCAGGCTGCCGAAGAGGAAGGCAAATAGATCAATGGCCGAGCCTTCATTGAAGAGGTATGGTTTTAAATATGCCCCATGGCCGTCATCTTAAAGTATGACATTACCCGTTGTGTCTTATCAGGAAAAACATTCGCCGGACTGTGTCCGGGGATCCTGCCGGTCAAGCCTCTACTAGCCGGATTGTGGATCCTACCACGAGCACAGAGGCTAACGCAGAAGTGACGCGGATTGTCCTTATGCGTAGGATTCAGATAAAATATCCGCCACAAACTCTGAAGTGGAAAGCGCCATGAATCATCGGCGTTGGTGGGCCACTCTTCGCGACCCTAGTTTTTTAGAAGAAGCTTTCAATGCCTTCAACTCGGGTGATGCATACATCTGAGCTGCTCGAGATGGGCTTTCCAGAGCCACAGATCAGTATTTGAAAGATATGTGGGCAAGTACACATTTGTGCAGAACTGATAGTCATATACCAGTAGCCCCCGAGACTTGAAACAGTTGGTACATCTGATTTAGGGATCGTTTAATGACCAGGTGCTCATAGAGAAGAACAATCTGTTGTGCCAAGAGCTGGAGAAGTGTCAGGCCCAGCAGACTGAAGCTACCGCCGAACTAGAGAAATCCAAGAAGGCGGCATCTGGTAATGTTCCCCTCTATCGAGAAAACATAATCATATACCAGGATTATTAATACTGGCGCAACTCTTATAGCAGAAGCACCGGATGTCGCGCAAGCGGGAGGTTCAGGAGCTCAAAGGCAACTGGCCGTGGGTGAATGCGTCCTGACAAAGGTCAGGGTGGAGAAGAACAAACTCCAAGATGCCAACACCAAGCTCGGCGAAGAGTTAAAAGATGTGCGAGCCCAGCTAGCTGACTCCGTGAAGGAAAATAAGAAGCTGTGAGGCGGCATATTTGGTATGTGTTCGGACTTACCATTATATAGTTCGGCAAGTGAAGGAACTGACAAAATTATGTCTGTAGGTATATTAACGGGCCGTCCCGAAGAGGAGGTGTGCGGATCATTGAGCGATCTGCTACAAGAGCTGTCGCAAATGCACGAGCGAGCTCCGCAGGCGATGCAAAGTGTTGCTAAGGCTTTATGGCCATCCGACTCCCCTCCAGGAAGTATGGAGGGTCTTGTACAGCTACTCTAGGGAGCGTGGCGGCGCTTCCGATTATGGAAGATATCGGCCTGCCGTGAAGGTGCGCGAGAAGCCTGGGCAATGGTGAATACCCGCTATACCAAGCTCGACCCGAATCACATGGGCCGGGTCGGACCTGTAGGGTCAAATATGGAGAAGAAATTCCCGTTAGCTTAGTATATGACCAGGTCCAAGTAGCCGCCAAGTATTCCTAGCAGGATTGTAGGCTAGATAGCTTGTTAGATGGCATAGAAGAAGAAGTGTTTGAGTCTAAGTGACCATGTACTTCATTTGACAATTTAATGTCTCTAGCTGAATTGTAAAAACGCTTGTCATGGCAGACCTTTTTGCTTCAACCTCTGTGCCCGAAGGTGCGGAGTGCTTCTGAATACCCGCTCGGTAATGTAAACCGGGGTACGCGTAGAAGCCAGGCATAGGGGTCATAGTTGCTTGAACAGACAAGTATCCGGCTAGTTATGTTATATTACATTTTGATTGTAAGAAACATCTTCCAAAGAGAATAGTTCCGTTAAGGGTTCCTTTCCCTGGGTAAGCATGCATTAATGTGCATGTCCGAACTGTGTTTGAAAAACCACTGCATACATAACATCTGGGGATTCATAAAATGACAAGTAAAAAACATCTTTAGTCCGCGGACCGAATATTCCCTTAAGAACGCTAGCTTTTGGCTTCACCCAGTCTGAGGTACACATCCGGATGACCCGGCAGTAACAATCGCAGAGGTGCTCCCTTTATGCCCTAGCCGAACTAACGGGAATGTAGGGCATAAGCACAGGAGCCAGACAACCCAACTTGGCCAAAACTTAAGTCATATCGATGCATATAATGGCGAGGAAAAGGTACATACGTGAAAAAGGCATATATGTGGTGAGCTAGATGCTCAGAAAGTAATAATAATAAGCTTCTATACAAGAAGCCCCCAGGTATAATTGACATACATATTAAGAATTGTATGCATTTGTGGGTGTATGGTCGAGCCGTACAAGAGCTTTTACGGCTTAAAAAATAAAAGTGAAAAGAGAGGAAAAAATAAATAAAGGGGAAAAAAGGAGACGAACGAAGAGTCTGGCGCTAGGCATAGAATCTTTGGAGTCTGGCCGCGTTCCATGGGTTTGGCTCCAGGCGGTTGTCTGATGCATCACGCAGGCAGTATGCTCCTCCGTTGAGAACTTTGTCGATGATGAAGGGACCCTCCCACTTGGGCTTGAGTTTGTCCTTTTTCTTCTACGGCAAGCATAGAACGACTTCACCAATGTTATAAGTCTTGGCCCGAACTTCTCTGCTTTGATATCTGCGAGCCCGTTGTTGACAAAAGGCGGAACGGGCCTTAGCGACGTCGCGCTCCTCCTCCAGGGCATCTAAGATGTCCTGCCGATCTAGCTCGGCCTCTCTCTCTTCATACATGTGCACTCGAGGTGAGTCATGAATAATGTCGCAGGGTAACACAGCCTCTGCGCAGTACACCATGAAAAAAGGTGTATATCTGGTAGAATGATTGGGCGTGGTCCGCAGCCCCCAAAGTACGGAGTCGAGCTCCTCCACCCAGTGTTTGTCTGATTCTTTCAAAGACCGAACTTGAAGGAAATATGCCCTAGAGGCAATAATAAAGTTATTATTTATTTCCTTATTTCATGATAAATGTTTATTATTCATGCTAGAATTGTATTAACCGGAAACATAATACATGTGTGAATACATAGACAAACATAGTGTCACTAGTACGCCTCTACTTGACTAGCTTGTTGATCAAAGATGGTTGTGTTTCCTAACCATAGACATGAGTTGTCATTTGATTAACGGGATCACATCATTAGGAGAATGATGTGATTGACTTGACCCATTCCATTATCTTAGCACTTGATAGTTTAGTATGTTGCTATTGCTTTCTTCATGACTTATACATGTTCCTATAACTATGAGATTATGCAACTCCGTTTACGGAGGAACACTTTGTGTGCTACCAAGCGTCTAGCGTAAATGGGTGATTATAAAGGAGCTCTATAGGTGTCTCCAAAGGTACATGTTGAGTTGGCGTATTCGAGATTAGGTTTTGTCACTCCGATTGTTGGAGAGGTATCTCAGGCCCTCTCGGTAATGCACATCACTATAAGCCTTGCAAGCAATGTAGCTAATGAGTTAATTACGGAATGATGCATTACATAGCGAGTAAAGAGACTTGTCGATAGCGAGATTGAACTAGGTATTGAGATACCGGCGATTGAATCTCGGCAAGTAGCATCTTGATGACAAAGGGAACAACGTAGGTTGTTATGCGGTTTGACCGATAAAGATCTTCGTAGAATATGTAGGACCAATATGAGCATCGAGGTTCCGCTATTGGTTATTGACCGGAAGCGTGTCTCGGTCATGTCTACATAGTTCTCGAACCCGTAGAGTCCGCAACAAGGTTTCGATGGCAGTTTTATTATGAGTTTATGAGTTTTCATGTACGAAGGAGTTAGTCTGGATGAGATCGGGGACATGACGAGGAGTCTCGAAATGGTCGAGGCGTAAAGATCGATATATTGGACGACTATATTCGGACATCGGAAGGTTCAGTGATTCAGGTATTTTTGGAGTCTGGGGAGTTACGGGAATATGGGGAAGAGTATTGGGCCTTAATGGGCCTTAGTGGGAAGGAGCAGGAAGGTGGCGCGCCCTCCCAAGCCAGTCCAAATTGGACAAGGGGTTTGGGCGCGACCCCCTCTCCTTCCTTCTCCTCTCCTCCTTTCCCCTTCTCCTAGTTGGACTAGGAAGAAGGAGTCCTACTCCGGTGGGAGTAGGACTCCCCTTAGCGCGCCCTCCTTGGCGCCAACCCCTCCCCTTGGCTCCTTTATATCTGAGGCGGGGGCACCCATAGACACACAAGTTGATCATCGTGATCGTTCCTTAGCCGTGTGTGGTGCCCCCTCCACGATATTCCACCTCGGTCATATCGTTGCGGTGCTTAGCGAAGCCACAGGTGATAGAACATCATCATCGTCCTGCGCCGTCATCTTGTGAGAACTCATCCCGACACCTGCTGGATCGGATGCAGGGATCGTCATCGAGCTGAGCGTGTGCTGAACTTGGAGGTTACATGCGTTCGGTGCTTGGATCGGTCGGATCGTGAAGACATCTGTTGCATCAACCGCATTGTCATAATGCTTCCGCTTCGGTCTACAAGGGTACATGGACAACACTCTCCCTCTCGTTGCTATGCATCACCATGATCTTGCGTGTACGTAGGATTTTTTGAAATTACTCGTTCCCCAGCAGTGGCATCCGAGCCTAGGTTTTATGCGTTGATGTTATATGCGAGTAGAACACAAGTGAGTTGTGGGCGATACAAGTCATCTTGCTTACCGGCATGTCATACTTTGGTTCAGCGGTATTGTTGGATGAAGCGGCCGGACCGACATTACGGTATGCGCTTACGAGACTGGTTTTACCGCCGTGCTTTGCACACGGTGACTAGCGGTGTCTGTTTCTCCAACTTTAGTTGAGCCGAGTGTGGCTACGCCGGTCCTTGAGAAGGTTAAAACAGCACTAACAGCGAACTATCGTTGTGGTTTTGATGCATAGGTAAAACGGTTCTTGCACAGCCCGTAGCAGCCACGTTAAACTTGCAACAACAAAGTAGAGGGCGTCTAACTTGTTTTGCGGGGCATGTTGTGATGTGATGTGGTCAAGGCGTGATGAGATATAAGTTGTTGTATGAGATGATCATGTTTTGTTGAAGTTATCGATGGCTGGCGAAGCCTTATGGTTGTCTCTTTATTGCATAAGATGCAAGCGCCAAATAATTGCTTTACTTTATCGCTGTCACGATAGCAATAGTTGCAAGAGCAATAATTGGCGAGACGACCATGTGACGACACATTGATATAGATCAAGATGATGGAGATCATGGCGTCGTGCCGGTGACGATAGAGATCATGACAGTACTTTGGAGATGGAGATCAAAGGCGCAAGATGATCATGGCCATATCATGTCACACATTTTGATTGCATATGATGTTTATCTTTTATACATCTTATTTTTGCTTAGTTTGTCGGTAGCATTTTAAGATGATCTCTCACTAATTATCAAGAAGTGTTCTCTATGCACCGTTGTGAAAGTTCTTCGTGCTGAGACACCACATGATGATCGGGTGTGATAGGCTCTACGTTCAAATACAACAGGTGCAAAACAGTTGCACACGCGGAATACTCAGGTTAAACTTGACGAGCAGCATATACAGATATGGCCTCGGAACACGGAGACCAAAAGGTCGAGCGTGAATCATATAGTAGATATGATCAACATAGAGATGTTCACCATTGAAACTACTCCATCTCACATGATGATCGGACATGGTTTAGTTGATTTGGATCACGTGATCACTTAGAAGACTAGAGAGATGTCTGTCTAAGTGGGAGTTCTTAAGTAATATGATTAATTGAACTTAAATTTATCATGAACTTAGTCCTGGTAGTATTTTGCAAATCATGTTGTAAATCAATAGCTCGCGTTGTTGCTTGTCACATCCCTGGATCTGTTATGCACTAGGTTAGACCCTCATGTGTGCATCATGTTTTAATTCAAATGAAATTTGAATTGAGGAATTTTCAAAGCCTCAGAAAACCTCTAAAAAATAACCAACATTTAAATCTTCTCAAATGAGTCCAAGAAAATGTTCCTGTTATTCTATAGAAATATTGGTAAGAGGTTAAATTCAAACCAATATTTTTATAGGTCTCAAAAACAATTATTTTGGCCATTTGCATTAACCCAATAATTATTTGCTTGGATTTATATTTATTATATATTAAATATAACTCCAATAATTCTGGAAGTTTGTGAGTGGCTTTGTATATATTTTAGCAAGCCACATAAAAACCTACAGAATTTATAAAAATGATTTAGTGTCTAAAACTAAATCAAAACAAACTCTGAAAATAAGCAGAAAGGAAAATAGAGAGAGAGTTTACATGCAGCCCACTTGGAAGCCCGACCACTTACAGGAGCTGGCCCGGTCGTGCCCACCACCATGACTCCTCTGTCGTCTTCCTCCCTCGCCCCAAAGCAGCTCGGTGGCGGCGCCGAGCCTGCCTTGCCACCTCACCTTCCCGGCCCTCCTAGGCAGCGCCACGGAGCGCCACGCAGCCCCTGGCTTTCCCCCACTCTCCCCCGACCCTTTTCCCCTTCTCTGCACTTTCCCCCTCTCGCGCCCGAACGCCTCCGTTGCCGCCGCACGCCGCCACCGCGCTCCCCGGCCGTCCCTCGAGCAACCGTCGTGCTCGTCGGCTTCGCCTCGTCGTCCACGTCATCCCAGATGAGCCACGCATCCTCAGGCGCCCTGCAGCGTCGCCGCCATCGTCGTCTTCCACCTTCGGCCGCCCGGATCTCCGGCGACCCTGTGCTGCCTCCGACGCTTCCCCGGCCTCGTCTCCGCCTCGAATGGATCCGCTGTGAGCCCCTGCTGCTTCTCCTGTGCTCGCCCCCTCCGTTCTCGCCCCCTAGCCCCATCTTCCACCGCGGCGAGAGCTTCTGCGCCGCCCGACCATAGCATGGCCGTAGCCCACCACCACCAGCTCGTTCCGAGCCCACCGTCGTGCTCACGCGGTCCCGGAGCACGTAGCACTCCTGCGCCTTCCACGGTGCCTGCATCGCCTAACCGCCGTTGGCGAACTCCGGCCACCGCCACGAGTTCGTTCCGTGAGCTCTGTCCACCATTGCTTGCGCCACTAGTCGTGTTAGATCTTGCGCGAGCACAGGCATCCGTAGATGCCCTCCGCCCGGCCATTTAGTCACGGAGGAGGAGAAACCAGCGCCTCCGCCGTCCCTGGTCTCGCCCGGTGACGAGCCGCCGGTCAACTCCGGTGATTTTGACCCGGGGTTGACCATAGTTTGACCCTCTGGGTCACTGACATGTGGGCCCTGGCCACTAACTAAACTAGGATTAGTATTAGTTTAACCTTAACTAAATTTAGTTAGTTAACTAACTACTGACCAGTGGGCCCCACGCGTCAGGTTTGACCTGGAATAGCCCCGTTGACCTGCTGACGTAGTGCTGACGTCATGATGACGCAGTAAATCCTTTACTGGCTTTATTTTAATTCAGGAAATTCCAGAAAATGATTTAAACTTCAAAAATTCATAGAAATTCAACCGTAGCTCCAAATCAAACAAATTATATATGAAAAATGATCAGAAAAATCCAATCTATCCATCTGCACTGGTTTCATGCATGTTAGAGCAACTAAACCCTGCTGTTTTGATGAAACAAGTTAATGCACCTTTATGACTTCATATAATGGGTTTGCATTTGAATCTTTGGTTCAAATGGATTCATTTCAATCTGTTCTAGCTTGCATTAGCCCAAAACACATTCATATTGCCATGTCATAGCATGCATCATATTGTGCATTGCATTGATCGTGTTTCTTCTCTGTTTGCCGGTATTGTTCCCCCTAGGTAGACGTTGTACCGACATTGTGATCGTTGACACTGATGAAGACTCAATGCTATCTTCAAAAGTGCCAGGCAAGCAAAACCCCCTTGTTCATTCCGATAAAATCCCACTCTCTCGCTCCTGCTCTCTTTTACTGCATTAGGACAACAACGAATCATTTGTTACTTGCTGCGGTAGCTGAACCTCTTATCCTTTGCATGACCTGTCATTCCACAGTAAATAGATGAAACCCACTAGCATGAGTAGGAGTTGTTTGAGCCTTGTTGTGCCTACTCATTCATACTTGTTTGTCATGCTTACTCTTTGCTTAGAGTTGAGTCGGTCGATTCATCGAGGATGAATCGGAGGTGCGTGAACATGTCCTCTTGTGAGTGAGCTAAGTGTGTGAAAGCGATTTGGTAAAGGTAGCGGTGAGAGGCCATGTAGGAGTACATGGTGGGTTGTCTCATTGCAGCCGTCCTTAGGAACTGAGTTACGTGTTTGTGATCCATGATTCAGCTACTACCATGCATTGGGCCTGAAATATGACCCGCTCGACTTCTTATTCACCTTGTCCTCTGTCCGGGAGTTGCAAGTAGTTTACGTGTTTGTAGTATCTTTGGAGGCCGTCTGTGATCTTGGCCGTAGGGGTGGGCTGTGATGCGGTAGGCACGTGGCAGATGGCAGGCGCCCGATTGGTGTCACGGAACCTGTTCACATCATTTGGGGCTGTAAGCGAAACTTGGTAGGAACTCCTCATAGATGGAACCCAAATAGGCGATAAACCTGGACTAGAGACTTGAGTGTCTAGGTAGGTCGTGGTCTACACCCACGTCGGTTTTCGCTTGAAGTCTGCCGAGCACATGTCGTGTGCAGGGCGCTAAGTGGTGAAACATGTATGAAGAAGTACACCCTGCGAGGTTAATATGATCTATTGAATAGCCGTGTCATGATAAAGGACTTCAGGTTGCCTATAGCAGTTCATAGACAAGTGAAAGTGGATACTCTAAAATCGCAAGATAAGTGTGAGTGCTATGGATGGCGTGCTCGTATGGAGGCAGGTGCGGATCCATAGTGGTGTATTGATATGGTGAATATGTGGACTCGTGTGCGCCACCTCAAAGAGTTACTTCTTGTCGTAGTTTAGGATAGCCACCGAGTCAAAGGCGGCTTCTTGCTGTTAAACTCCACCATCCTTTATTGATAATGATGCATATGTAGTTAGTTACGATGTAAGTCTTCTTTGGGTACATTTGTACTCACGTTTGCCTATTTTATGTTTTTGCGAGAGACTTGGTCTAGCTAGTAGTTCCACGTGGACTTGACGTTTAGCTTGTTACCTCAGCTACGATCTTGTGCCCTCGGCGGGATCTGGTAGATAGTCGGGCTTTCAAGCCTTTTTCATTTGTAGATGTCGTACCCGGACATGATAGCTTCGCTTGTGCATTGATTTGTATGCTCTGAATGTTGGGTCATGAGACCCTGTTTGTAATATCTCGCTCCTCGGGCCTAATGAATAAATACTTGAGTCGTAGAGTCATGTTGTGATGCCATGTTGTATTTGCACATATCGGGCATATTGTGTGTATGTTATTGAAATGCTTGGTATGTGTGGGATCGACTATCTAGTTGTTTATCTTTAGTAGCCTCTCTTACGGAAATGTCTCCTAGTGTTTCCACGAGCCATGGTAGCACTCTTGCTCCGGAACACTTAGGCTGGCGGCATGTGTCCTTCTTCGATCTGTATACATCCCTTGAAATGTCACGCGTTAGTCGGAGTCTGTTAGCCCTTCTGGCCGGTTTACGAATCTGCTAGCCCAGTGCTATAGCCGGAACTTACTTGCTGTTGGCCAAACACGTTCGATCTTTGGGTCATGGATGCTGTCCTGTAAGTCTGTGCCACTTTGGGTTTCGACTAGCCATGTCGGCCGGGCTCCTTTTCATATGGATGCTAGCGACACTATCATATCGTGTGCCAAAAGGCATAAGCGGTCCCGGGCTAAGGTAAGGTGGCACCGTTGGGATACCGTGCGTGAGGCCGCAAAGTGATATGATGTGTTCTGAGCTAGATCGATGTGACATTGAGTCGGGTCTGACACTTTGGTATCGAGCTTGTTGCTGTGGGATTACCAAGCCAAGCTGGTGAAGTTGAGTCTAGAAATGCTTTAGTTATATGTAGGGAATTGATTGTGGGTTGGAGCGTAAGGCTCTTTTTACTCCTTATACCTCATGGCCTTGATCGAGTCATCCTCTTCTCTTCTCGGGGATTAAGAACTAGGCCTTCTCATCTATCTATTAGGATGGCGTGTTACTAATCCATTGACTTATAGAATTATTAGTTTCAAATCTCGGTTCAATTTTACTACTCCGTATGTTCATAGCTGGTCTCGAATCTTGACATTGTGATATTAAGTGGTTATGCCACCATTTTTGTAGCATGTCTCCAATCTTTTGAGCATTTACAGCCGTTGTGCTGTCCGAGTCATTCCAGGTTTCTAAACAATCTGATGCACTTGCAAATCCTTTTCCTCTGGTTTTGATGCTCCTTTGGGCGAGTTAATCACACTAAATCTGAGTTGAGGTACTCTGTTGCCTCGACATATATGTTGGAAGTATTATTATGACCCTAGGTGTCTTAGGGGATCATCTAGTAATCTAGCTATGATTTGTATCCCAGTGTGATGATTCTGGCCTTTACTCCGAAAGCATCCTGTGATGCAATTTAGTTAGTAGGTATTCTACTCGTGGGTTTTGAACCCGAGATTCACCCTTCTTACCTCATGTTGATAGTGTTTGCTCGTTCCTTTAGGATATTAGTAACCTTTGCATTAGTCCTCGAGGTCCATGGTATTTCCTTCTTCCAAATACCATGAACCACTTATGGCAGAAGTTTGTTGGATCAAAAGATCACAACAAGAGTGCTCTTGAGGATTTCTCCATTCACAATTGTGACTCTGCCAGTTCTACCTTTCCGCATGGATTATCCGGAAGAAATATGTTGAACTTGGTTCGACATACTAATCTATGCATCCACAACTCAGAAAATCATATGTTCCTTTGAGTTGTCCCCCTTTAGTTATATCTTGACCTTCGTCTATCGATTGATAGTCGGGAGTAGTCGTGCATTCGTGTTCATCGATGCCTTTTACTCTTGTGGTCCGTCCGGCCATTCTATTCGAATGACTAGGAGAAACAAACTCGATACCTTGTCCATTTCTAGGATTGGGTCAAAGCGGTTGTACTCCATGAGATCAAATTGCTAATCAAGCTTTTGTTCTGTTCTACCTTGAGTGTTACCATCTTTATGTCAAGAGTGTCATGGGAATTGCACACCATCCTATGAACTCTTGATACGGTGATACTTCACGCCATCATTATTCATTCCTCGGTTTCCATGTTATTGTAACGGAATGCCGACAAGTGAATCGTGATGTGTGAAATCTATACTCCTAGCAACTCCGTTGCTTGGTAGTTAAATGGACGATAACCTCATTCTTAGCGTGTTGATTATTGAATCGTCACCCTAAGGTTGATTGTGCAACCTAGTCCTTATTTCTGGTGCACTTTTCGATCAATGAGTTAGGATCTTGTCAAACCCTTGCTCTATTGATCATATCGTCTTCTACTGAAAAGCAAGATTGTTCTCGTGCTTAGTAGCATATCGGTGGTTCGTGATTCTTCGAATGTCTTCTCGGAGGTATCACCAGGATGTCACCCGACCGCTATGTTGAGCTCGTGATCAAGTTGGTTTCTTGTAAACCACCCCTTCTCCAAGAATCTGTGTGGGATACCCACGAGCTAGTTGGTTAAGCGAACAACAACTTGGAGAGTTGGAAGATAAAAGTTTGTCCGACTTAGCTCATGTTAAGGGATATCTCTTTGTGTGTGTTTAATGAAGAAAGGTAATATCTTCATTGATTGGTCCTCGTGATCGGTTGTTGGACTTATTATCTTGCCAAAATTTTGATTTGAGTATGGGCTATCCTCAAATCAAGTCGGAATAACGATGTTAAGTAATGTCGTCTTATTAGTGGAATTTCCTCGAGCATACACCATTATATCTTTTGGTTCGACCAATACTATCACCTTGTTCACATAGTTATGGAATTCCATATCTATGGGAATCTGGATGAATTGTTGTTGAACCCATCGACAACATCCTTGTCTTCTCCATAGTTTTGTTGAACATTAAGCTAGTGTTGAAAACTTTTAAAAGCATTGGTTCATGCTAGCTCATGAAGCATATGTTAGGATGTAAGTGACTTCCTCTAGTTCATGTGCATTTGATGCAAGTTGCGCCGTGGATTCGAGAAAGTCAATGTTGCTTCCATTGGAATCATCCCAAATCATTCATGCATACGTGCGAAGTATTACGTGGTTGAAGACTTGCAACCTTCATTCTATATGTATCCCTAGCACACCAAGCCTTTGCTTGATTTGTTCGAGGAGAAAAGTTCCTTCGTAGGCTCGAGACTTATCGAGGACTTGATATCCTCGATGATGTTCCCCTCCGAACTTCGGTAGTGTTTTTATTATAAGACTCTTGTGTGGCCATGTTTATGCAGGACAACGTGTTCACATGTTTGTAGCGAGAACCAGCTCATGTTTTGGAGCTTGCTATCGTAGTTCATTTCGAGAATCACGCAACATCATCTCGTCGGTTTGTGTTGCAAACTTTCATTTTCTTTCTAGACTCGATGAGTCTAGATTATTCGACACCAACCAGATCTGAATCTCGAGGCGGATATGATGGATGGAACATCTCCCAAGAACTATAATATTGGTCTCTCGATAACCGGTAAGGAGGATGTAAGTGGCGAACACACCCTTGGAAGACCTATTATTGTAGTATCTTGTTTGAAGAAGTTAGCCACCTCCCCATCAGGATCTCGTAGAATTTATTTTAGTAGTTGTTCCTTATGTATTCTTGAGCTCCCGAAGTCTGACCTGTTACTTGATGTTCTAGATACCAGACCATTTCAATGAATGGGATACACTAGTACATCAAAGAGAACATTAGAAGCGGAGTGCTAAATGTCTCTCGGTCGATCATCCAGATTTTGTTCTTGGCCTCGCTAAGACGGAATTTGAGAAAGTGTTATCTTCCTTTGCATCTGCATCGTCCATCGCTGTTCATCATGGTAGTATGTTGTGTTGTCAGCACCCTTGACACGGATGTTGACAAAACCTTGATGAATATGGAAATGCTCAAGTTCTTGAGAGCACGCTCAAGATCTAGGCTTCATCGCCGGCACTAACTAGGATTCCTCTCAGTTTTCTCGGTTATGCTATAACCATTCCAACAGTAGATTCACTCTCTCTCTTTGAGCTTCTCCTAGCTACTAAAATCATCCCTTGTGTTGTCTTGACAAGGTAATCCACATCATCCATCTGGCCGAGAATGTCATTCTTGGGACTCTTTCAAATGTTTGTTGTGTTTTGCCTTAGGCTGGTATAAAGGGTTTTCAATGATCTACGAATCAAATGTAATTCTTTTTGCCATAAGGAGATATTTCTACAAGTCACCTCTCCCAAGGTGCCCGTTATGGGATCATAGTAATTGTTCCTCGCTACTCTGAAACCTCGTCAAGTTATGTCTTGTCCTTCTGAAGCATGTCTTGCCTCTCGGCTCGAGAGATGTTTCTCGTCTCATTACGTGAGTTGATTTTGTGATCCTTGAGATGATCCTAAGTTGCTCGAACCCCAAGAAGATTGATTCCTCCAAGATCCTTCCTCTTTCTCATCGTCATGTTGGATGTAGTTCTCAAAGCAAGACGTCAAGATCAATTCGAAGCAATGAATCAACATCTTCAAAGAATGCAATGGGTCATGAAGACTGTGTCAGTCCCGTGTCCCCTTGTCTTCCTACCTCACGTCTTGAATCTCGGGTCGAGATTCTTGTTTAGTGGGGGTGAGTTGTCACATCCCTGGATCTGTTATGCACTAGGTTAGACCCTCATGTGTGCATCATGTTTTAATTCAAATGAAATTTGAATTGAGGAATTTTCAAAGCCTCGAAAACCTCTAAAATAACCAACATTTAAATCTTCTCAAATGAGTCCAAGAAAATGTTCTGTTATTCTATAGAAATATTGGTAAGAGGTTAAATTCAAACCAATATTTTTATAGGTCTCAAAAACATTTATTTTGGCCATTTGCATTAACAATAATTATTTGCTTGGATTTATATTTATTATATATTAAATATAACTCCAATAATTACTGAAGTTTGTGAGTGGCTTTGTATATATTTAGCAAGCCACATAAAACCTACAGAATTTATAAAAATGATTTAGTGTCTAAAACTAAATCAAAACAAACTCTGAGAAAATATAAGCGAGAAAGGAAAATAGAGAGTTTACATGCAGCCCACTTGGAAGCCCGACCACTTACAGGCTGGCCCGGTCATTGACCCACCACCATGACTCCTCTGTCGTCTTCCTCCCCTCGCCCCAAAGCAGCTCGGTGGCGGCGCCGGCCTTCTTGCCACCTCCTGCTTCCCGGCCCTCCTAGGCAGCGCCACGGGCGCCACGCAGCCCCAGCTTTCCCCACTCTCCCCCGACCCTTTTCCCCTTCTCTGCACTTTCCCCCTCTCGCGCCCGAACGCCTCCGTTGCCGCCGCACGCCGCCACCGCGCTCCCGGCCGTCCCTCGAGCAACCGTCGTGCTCGTCGGCTTCCTCGTCGTCCACGTCATCCCGGATGAGCCACGCATCCTCAGCGCCACAGCGTCGCCGCCATCGTCGTCTTCCACCTTGGCCGCCCGGATCTCCGGCGACCTGTCTTGCCTCCGGCGCTTCCCGGCCTCGTCTCCGCCTCGAATGGATCCGCTGTGAGCCCTGCTGCTTCTCCCCTGTGCTCGCCCCTCGTTTCGCCCCTAGCCCCATCTTCCACCGCGCCGAGAGCTTCTCGCCGCCCGGCCATGGCATGGTCGTAGCCCGACCACGCGGCTTCGTTCCGAGCCCACCGTCGTGCTCACGCGGTCCCGAGAGCACGTAGCACTCCTGCGCCTTCCTGGTGCCTGCATCGCCTAACCGCCGTTGGCGAACTCCGGCCACCGCCGCGAGCTTCGTTCCGCGAGCTCTGTCCACCATTGCTTGCCACTAGTAAGTTAGATCGCGCGAGCACAGGCATCCGTAGATGTCCTCCGCCCGGCCATTTGGTGCGGAGGAGAAACCAGCGCCTCCGCCGTCCCTGGTCTCGCCCGGCGACGAGCCGCCGGTCAACTCGGTGATTTTGACCGGGGTTGACCATAGTTTGACCCTACGGGTCAGCGACATGTGGGCCTGGCCACTAACTAAACTAGGATTAGTATTAGTTTAACCTTAACTAAATTTAGTTAGTTAACTAACTCTTGACGATGGGCCCCAGCGTCGGGTTTGACCTGGAATAGCCCGTTGACCTGCTGACGTAGTGCTGACGTCATGATGACGCAGTAAATCCTTTACTGGCTTTATTTTAATTCAGGAAATTCCAGAAAATGATTTAAACTTCAAAAATTCATAGAAATTCAACCGTAGCTCCAAATCAAACAAATTATATATGAAAAATGATCAGAAAAATCCAATCTATCCATCTGCACTGGTTTCATGCATGTTAGAGCAACTAAACCCTGCTGTTTTGATGAAACAAGTTAATGCACCTTTATGACTTCATATAATGGGTTTGCATTTGAATCTTTGGTTCAAATGGATTCATTTCAATCTGTTCTAGCTTGCATTAGCCCAAAACACATTCATATTGCCATGTCATAGCATGCATCATATTGTGCATTGCATTGATCGTGTTTCTTCTCTGTTTGCGGTATTGTTCCCCTAGGTAGGCGTTGTACCGAAGCGTTGTGATCGTTGACACCGATGAAGACTCAATGCTATCTTCAAAAGTGCCGAGCAAGCAAAACCCCTTGTTCATTCGATAAAATCCCACTCTCTCGCTCCTGCTCTCTTTTCTTTGCATTAGGACAACAACGAATCATTTGTTACTTGCTGCGGTAGCTGAACCTCTTATCCTTTGCATGACCTGTCATTCCACAGTAAATAGATGAAACCCACTAGCATGAGTAGGAGTTGTTTGAGCCTTGTTGTGCCTACTCATTCATACTTGTTTGTCATGCTTGCTCTGCTTAGAGTTGAGTCGGTCGATTCATCGAGGATGAATCGGAGGTGCGTGAACATGTCCTCTTGTGAGTGAGCTAAGTGTGTGAAAGCGATTTGGTAAAGGTAGCGGTGAGAGGCCATGTAGGAGTACATGGTGGGTTGTCTCATTGCAGCCGTCCTTAGGGCTGAGTTACGTGTTTGTGATCCATGATTCAGCTACTACCATGCATTGGGCCTGAAATATGACCCCGCTCGACTTCTTATTCACCCTTGTCCTCTGTCCGGGAGTTGCAAGTAGTTTACGGTGTTTGTAGTATCTTTGGAGGCCGGCTTGATCTTGACCGTAGGGGTGGGCTGTGATGCGGTAGGCGCGTGGCAGGTAATGGCAGGCGCCCGATTGGTGTCACGGAACCTGTTCACATCGTTTGGGGCTGTGGCGAAACTTGGCGGAACTCCTCATAGATGGAACCCAAATAGGCGATAAACTGGACTAGAGACTTGAGTGTCTAGGTAGGTCGTGGTCTACACCCCGTCGGTTTAAGCTTGAAGTCTGCCGAGCACATGTCGTGTGCGGGCGCTAAGTGGTGAAACATGTATGAAGAAGTACACCCTGCAGGTTAATATGATCTATTGAATAGCCGTGTCCACGGTAAAGGACTTCTGGGTTGCCTATAACGGTTCATAGACAAGTGAAAGTGGATACTCTAAAATCGCAAGATAAGTGTGAGTGCTATGGATGGCGTGCTCGTATGGAGGCAGGTGCGGATCCATAGTGGTGTATTGATATGGTGAATATGTGGACTCGTGTGCGCCACCTCAAAAGAGTTACTTGTCGTCGTAGTTTAGGATAGCCACCGAGTCAAAGCTGGCTTGCTTTGTTAAACTCCACCATCCCTTTATTGATAATGATGCATATGTAGTTAGTTACGATGTAAGTCTTCTTTGGGTACATTTGTACTCACGTTTGCCTATTTTATGTTTTTGCGAGAGAGACTTGGTCTCGCTAGTAGTTCCACGTGGACTTGACGTTTAGCTTGTTACCTCGGCTACGATCTTGTGCCCTCGGCAGGATCTGGTAGATAGTCAGGCTTTCAAGCCTTTTTCATTTGTAGATGTCTGTACCCAGACATGATAGCTTCCGCTTGTGCATTGATTTGTATGCTCTGAATGTTGGGTCATGAGACCCCTGTTTGTAATATCTCGCTCCTCGGAGCCTAATGAATAAATACTTGAGTCGTAGAGTCATGTTGTGATGCCATGTTGTATTTGCACATATCGGGCATATTGTGTGTATGTTATTGAAATGCTTGGTATGTGTGGGATCTGACTATCTAGTTGTTTATCTTTAGTAGCCTCTCTTACCGGGAAATGTCTCCTAGTGTTTCCACCGAGCCATGGTAGCTTACTCTTGCTCCGGAACACTTAGGCTGGCGGCATGTGTCCTTCTTCGATCTTGTATGCGTCCCTTGAAATGTCACGCGTTGAGTAACGGAGTCTGTTAGCCCTTCTGCCGGTTTACGAGTCTGCTAGCCAGTGCTACAGCCGGAACTTACTTCTTTGTTGACCAAACACGTTCGATCTTTGGGTCATGGATGCTGTCCTGTAAGTCATGCCACTTTGGGTTTACGACTAGCCATGTCGGCCGGGCTCCTTTTCATATGGATGCTAGCGACACTATCATATCGTGTGCCAAAAGCATAAGCGGTCCCGGGCTAAGGTAAGGTGGCACCGTTGGGATACCGTGCGTGAGGCCGCAAAGTGATATGATGTGTTACAGGCTAGATCGATGTGACATTGAGTCGGGGTCCTGACATTGCTTTCATATGTTTATTTTGATATTTTCCTAGAGAAAATTGTGTTGAAAAATGTTAGTAGGAATGATGCGGATTGGATCCGTGATCGAGGTTTATCCTCATTGCTGCATAGAAGAATTATGTCCTTGATGCACGCTGGGTAGCGGACCTATTGCGGGAAGCGGATGCAAAGCGTTATGAGCGTTTGGCTAGCTCAATATGATGACTACTTGATAGTTTAGTGCACCATGCTTAACGGCTTAGAATCGGGACTTCAAGGACGTTTTGAACGTCATGGACCATATGAGATGTTCCAGAAATTGAAGTTGATATTTCAAGCAAATACCCAAGTTGAGAGATATGAAGTCTCTAACAAGTTGTATAGCTAAAAGATGGAGGAGAATCGCTCAACTAGTGAGCATGTGCTCAGATTGTCTGAGTACTTCAATTGCTTGAATCAAGTGGGAATTAATCTTCCAGATAAGATAGTGATTGACAGAATTCTCTAATCACCATCACTAAGTTACTAGAACTTCGTGATGAACTATAGTATGCAAGGGATGACATAAACGATTCCCGAGCTCTTCATGATTTTGAAATCGACGAAGGTAGAAATCAAGAAAGAGCATCAAGTGTTGATGATTGACAAAGATCACTAGTTTCAAGAAAAGGGCAAAGGGAGAGAAAGGGAAACTTCAAGTAGAATGGCAAACAAGTTGTCACTCCCGTGAAGAAGACCAAAGCTGGACCAAAGCCTAAAACTGAGTGCTTACAATGCAAAGGAAATGGTCACTGGAAGCGGAAATGCCCTGAATATTTGGTGGATAAGAAGGATGGCAAATTGAACAAGGGTATATTTGATATATAGGTTATTGATGTGTGCCTTACTAGTGTTTATAGTAACCCTTGAGTATTTGATACTTGTTCAGTTGCTAAAAATTAGTAACTCGAAACAGGAGATACAGAATAAACAGAGACTAGTAGAGGGTGAAGTGACGATGTATGTTGGAAGTGGTTCCAAGATTGATATGATCATCATTGCACACTCCCTATACTTTCGGGATTAGTGTTAAACCTAAATAAATGTTATTTGGCGTTTGCGTTGAGCATGAATATGATTTGATCATGTTTATTGCAAAACGGTTATTCATTTAAAGTCAAAGAATAATTGTTGTTCTGTTTACATGAATAAAACCTTCGATGGTCATACACCCAATGAACATAGTTTGTTAGATCTCGATCGTAGTGATACACATATTCATAATATTGATGCCAAAAGATGCAAAGTTGATAATGATAGTGCAACTTATTTGTGGCACTGCCGTTTGGGTCATATCGGTGTAAAGCGCATGAAGAAACTCCAAAAGATGGATTTTCGGAATCACTTGGTTATGAATCATTTGATGCTTGCGAACCGTGCCTTTTGGGCAAGATGACTAAAACTCCGTTCTTCGGAACAATGGAACGAGCTACTGACTTGTTGGAAATAATACATACCGATGTATGCGATCCAATAAGTATTGATGCTTGTGGCAGGTATCGTTATTTTCTGACCTTCACAAAGATGATTTGAGAAGATATGAGTATATCTACTTAATGAAGCACAAGTCTGAAACATTTGAAAAGTTCAAAGAATTTCAGAGTGAAGTGGAGAACCATCGTAACAAGAAAATAAAGTTTCTACGATCTGATCGTGGAGACAAATATTTGAGTTACGAGTTTGGTCTTCAATTAAAACAATGTGGAATAGTTTCACAAACTCACGCCATCTGGAACACCACAATGTAATGATGTGTCCGAACATCGTAACCGCACTTTATTGGATATGGTGCGATCTATGATGTATCTTATCGATTTACCACTATCGTTTTTGGGGTTATGCATTAGAGACAGCTGCATTCCCGTTAAATAGGGCACCATCTAAATCCGTGGAGACGACACCGTATGAACTATGGTTTAGCAATAAACCTAAGTTGTCGTTTCTTAAAGTTTGGAGCTGCGATGCTTATGTGAAAAAGTTTCAACCTGATAAGCTCGAACCCAAATCGGAGAAGTGCGTCATCATAGAATACCCAAAGGAAACTGTTGGGTACACCTTCTATCACAGATCCGAAGGCAAAACATTTGTTGTTGAGAATGGATCCTTTCTAGAGAAGGAGTTTCTCTCGAAAGAAGTGAGTGGGAGGAAAGTAGAACTTGATAAGGTAATTTGTACCTTCTCCCGAATTGGAAAGTAGTTCATCACAGAAATCAGTTCCAGTGATTTCTACACCAATTAGTGAGGAAGCTAATGATGATGATCATGAAGCTTCAGATCAAGTTACTACCAAACTTTGTAGATCTTCCAGATTAAGATCCGCACCAGAGTGGTACGGTAATCCTATTCTGGAAGTCATGTTACTAAACCATGATGAACCTACGAACTATGAGGAAGCAATGATGAGCCCAGATTCCACGAAATGGCTTAAGGCTATGAAATCTGAGATGGGATCCATGTATGAGAACAAAGTATGGACTTTGGTTGACTTGCCCAATGATCGGCAAGCCATAGAAAATAAATGGATCTTCAAGAGGAAGACGGACGCTGATAGTTGTGTTACTATCTACAAAGCTCAAATTGTCGAAAAACGTTTTCGACAAGTTCAAGGTGTTGAATACGATGAGATTTTCTCACTCGTATCGATGCTTAAGTCTGTCCAAATCATGTTAGCAATTGCCACATTTTATGAAATCTGGCAAATGGATGTCAAAATTGGATTCCTTAACGGATTTATTAAAAAAGAGTTGTATATGATACAACCAGAAGGTTTTGTCAATCCTAAAGATGCTAACAAAATGTGCAAGCTCCAGCAATCCATCTATGGACTGGTGCAAGCATCTCGGAGTTGGAATATATGCTTTGATAAATTGATCAAAGCATATAGTTTTATCTGAACTTGTGGTGAAGCTTTGTATTTACAAGAAAGTGAGTGGGAGCACTACGGTATTTCGATAAGTATATGTGAATGACATATTGTTGATCGAAATAATGTAGAATTATTCATAAAGCATAAAGGAGTGTGCGAAAGGAGTTTTTCAAAGAAAGACCTCGGTAAAGCTACTTACATATTGAGCATCAAGATCTATTGAGATAGATCAAGAGGCTTGATAAGATTTTCAATGAGTACATACCTTGACAAGATTTTGAAGTAGTTCAAAATGGAGCGATCAAAGAAAGAGTTCTTGCTGTGTTGCAAAGGTATGAAATTGAGTAAGACTCAAATCCGACCACAAGCAGAAAATAGAAAGAGAATGAAAGTCATTCCCTATGCATCGATCATAGGTTCTATAAAAGTATGCCATGCTATGGACCGGACCTATTGTATACTCTGCCTGGTTTGGCAAGGAGTACAATAGTGATCTAGGAGTAGATCACTGGACATTGGTCAAAATTATCCTTAGTGGAATAAGGATATGTTTCTCAATTATGGAGGTGACAAAAGATTTGTCGTAAAGGGTTACGTCAATACAAGTTTTGGCACTGATCCAGATGACTCTAAAGTCTCACTCTAGATACATATTGAAAGTGGGAGCAATTAGCTAGAGTAGCTCCGTGCAGAGCATTGTAGACATAGAATATTTGCAAAATACATACGGCTCTGAATGTGACAGACCCATTGACTAAGATTCTCTCACGAGCAAAATATGATCACACCTTTGTACTCTTTGGGTGTTAATTACATAGCGATGTGAACTAGATTACTCACTCTAGTAAACCCTTTGAGTGTTGGTCACATGACAATGTGAACTATGGGTGTTAATCATATACAGATATGAATATTGGTGTTAAATCACATGGCGATGTGAACTAGATTATTGACTCTAGTGCAAGTGGGAGACTGAAGGAAATATGCCCTAGAGGCAATAATAAAGTTATTATTTATTTCCTTATTTCATGATAAATGTTTATTATTCATGCTAGAATTGTATTAACCGGAAACATAATACATGTGTGAATACATAGACAAACATAGCGTCACTAGTATGCCTCTACTTGACTAGCTTGTTGATCAAAGATGGTTGTGTTTCCTAACCATAGACATGAGTTGTCATTTGATTAATGGGATCACATCATTAGGAGAATGATGTGATTGACTTGACCCATTCCATTAGCTTAGCACTTGATCGTTTAGTATGTTGCTATTGCTTTCTTCATGACTTATACATGTTCCTATAACTATGAGATTATGCAACTCCCGTTTACCGGAGAAACACTTTGTGTGCTACCAAACATCACAACATAACTGGGTGATTATAAAGGAGCTCTACAGGTGTCTCCAAAGGTACATGTTAAGTTGGCGTATTTCGAGATTAGGTTTTGTCACTCCGATTGTCGGAGAGGTATCTTTGGGCCCTCTCGGTAATGCACATCACTATAAGCCTTGCAAGCAACGTAGCTAATGAGTTAGTTACGGAATGATGCATTACATAACGAGTAAAGAGACTTGCCGGTAACGAGATTGAACTAGGTATTGAGATACCGACGATCGAATCTCGGGCAAGTAACATATCGATGACAAAGGGAACAACGTATGTTGTTATGCGCTTTGACCGATAAAGATCTTCGTAGAATATGTAGGAGCCAATATGAGCATCCAGGTTCCGCTATTGGTTATTGACGGGAAACGTGTCTCGGTCATGTCCACATAGTTCTCGAACCCATAGGGTCCGCACGCTTAAGGTTTCGATGATAGTTTTATTATGAGTTTATGAGTTTTGATGTACCTAAGGAGTTCGGAGTCCCGGATGAGATCGGGGACATGACGAGGAGTATCGAAATGGTCGAGACATAAAGATCGATATATTGGAAGACTATATTCAGACATCGGAAAGGTTCCGAGTGATTCAGGTATTTTTCGGAGTACCAGGGAGTTACGGGAATACGGGGAAGAGTATTGGGCCTTAATGGGCCTTAGTGGGAAGGAGCCGGGGAGGTGGCGCGCGCCTCCCAAGCCAGTCCGAATTGGACAAGGGGTTTGGGGCGCGCCCCCCCTCTCCCTTCCTTCTCCACTCCCCTCCTTTCCCCCCTTCTCCTAGTTGGACTAGGAAAGGAGTCCTACTCCCAGTGGGAGTAGGACTCCCCTTGGCGCGCCCCTCCTTGGCCGGCCACCCCCTCCCCCTTGGCTCCTTTATATACGGGGGCAGGGGGCACCCCATAGACACACAAGTTGATCATCGTGATCGTTCCTTAGCCGTGTGCGGTGCCCCCCTCCACCATATTCCACCTCGATCATATCGTTGCGGTGCTTAGGCGAAGCCTTGTGTCGGTAGAACATCATCATCGTCACCACGCCGTCGTCTTGATGGAACTCATCCCGACACCTGCTTTGGATCGGTCGGGGATCGTCATCGAGTGAGCGTGTGCTGAACTTCGGAGGTGCGTCGTTCGGTACTTGGATCGGTCGGATCGTGAAGGCGTCGACTACATCAACCACGTTGTCATAACGCTTCCGCTTACGGTCTACGAGGGTACATGGACAACACTCTCCCCTCTCATTGCTATGCATCACCATGATCTTGCGTGTACGTAGGAATTTTTTTGAAATTACTACGTTCCCAACAGCACTAACCTGGGTTTGATGCCGGTCATAATAAGACTATTAGCTCGTTCGACTTGACCCTTGGTTTGCGGGTGGTATACCGAGGCATAATCGAGCTTGATGCCCAGATTAGTACACCAGGCTTTCACCTCATCGGCTGTGAAATTGGAGCCGTTGTCAGTGATAATGTTGTGTGGAACACCATAACGGTGCACAACGCCGGATATAAAATCTATCACTGGCCCGGCTTCGGCTGTTTTGACTGGTTTGGCCTTTATCCACTTAGTGAATTTATCCACCATGAACAACAGGTATTTTTTCTTGTGGCCTCCCCCTTTAAGGGGTCCGACCATATCAAGCCCCCAGACCGCAAAAGGCCATGTTATGGGGATTGTTTGTAGAGCGGTGGGTGGCATATGGCTTTGGTTGGCGAAAAGCTGGCATCCGACGCAATGTTGGACGAGGTCCTGCACGTCTGCTCATGCCGTTGGCCAATAGAAACATGTACATAAGGCCTTGCTTACGAGGGCCCGAGCCGCGGCGTGGTGACCACCGAGACCGGCGTGAATTTCAGCCAAGAGCTGTCGCCCTTCCTCCTGAGATACATCTTTGAAGTACTCCAATAGCGCTTTTCTTATAGAGTTCTCCCTCGTGAACCTTGTAGGCCTTGGAGCACCGCACAATGCAGCGTGCCTCATTCTGATCCTCAGGAATCTCTTGCCTATTAAGGTAGGCCAAGAAGGGTTTGGTCCATGGGGCGATGACTGCCATGATGAGATGGGTCGACGGTGTAATTTTGGTGGCTGAGCCCCGATGATATCGGTGTGTTCGGAATCTGGGGTTGTATTCGGATCCGGATTGGTATTACCGCTCTCCCCTTGCCACACCACGGATGGCTTAAAAAGCCTTTCCAGAAAGATTTTAGGTGGGACGGTGTCGCGCTTAGCGCCGATGCGAGCAACGACATCCGCTGCTTGATTACTGTCTCGAGCCACATGGTGAAACTCGAGCCCCTCAAACCGAGCCGACATTTTGAGAACGTCATTATGGTAAGCCGCCGTATTTGGATCTTTGGTATCGAAATCTCCATTTATTTGAGATATTGCGAGGTTTGAATCCCCGCGCACTTCCAGGCGTTGTATGCCCATGGAGACGGCCATCCGAAGATCATGCAATAAGGCTTCGTATTCGACTGCATTGTTGGAGTTCATGAACAATATTTGTAGGACGTACTGAACAGTATATCCGGTAGGGGATGTTAGGACAACGCCTGGCCCTAGGCCTACTAGCATTTTAGAGTCGTCAAAGTGCATGATCTAGTTGGAGTATGTGATGTACTCTTTAGGGAGTTCGGCTTCTGTCCATTCGGCGACAAAGTCAGCCAATACTTGAGATTTAATGGTCCTGCACGCTTTGTATGATATGTCGAATGGAAGGAGCTCAATGGCCCACTTGGCAATCCGGCCCGTAGCGTCGCGGTTGTTTATTATGTCATTGAGAGGTACTTCGGAGGCCACCGTAATTGAACACTCTTGAAAGTAGTGTCGTAGCTTCCGGGATGCCATAAAAGCCGCGTATGCTATTTTTTGGTAATGAGGGTACCGGGATTTGCATGGTGTGAGGACAGTGGATACGTAGTATACCGGCTTCTGGAGCGGGAATTTGTGTCCGTCCTCCTCTCGTTCGACAACGAGCACCGCACTCACCACTTGGTGTGTGCCCGATATGTATAATAACAAGGGTTCACCGACGTTTGGCATGGCCAGGGTTGGGTTGCTTGCTAGAAGAGCCTTTATTTCTTCCAATCCAGCCGTTACCGCGTCCGTCCACTCGAAGTGTTTGGTGTGTCGAAGAAGGCGATACAGTGGCAATGCCTTTTGTCCTAGTCTGGAGATAAAGCAGCTTAGAGCTGCCATGCATCCAGATAATTTTTGGACTTGTTTAAGGTCTGTTGGTGTAGCCAACTATGACAAAACTCGGATTTTAGCTGGGTTTGCCTCAATTCCTCTATTGAAACGATGAAGCCCAAAAGCTTTCCAGCGGGAACGCCGAAAACACACTTTTCCGGGTTGAGCTTGATGTCATATGTTCGGAGGTTGTCAAATGTGAGACGCAGATCGTCTATTAAGGACTCGACGTGCCTGGTTTTGATGACTACATCATCCACGTATGCTTCAACTGTCTTGCTGATTTGTTTTTCCAGGCATGTTTGAATCATGCGTTGATAGGTGGCGCCGGCGTTTTTGAGCTCGAAAGGCATAGTGTTGAAGCAGAAAGGCCCGTATGGGGTGATAAATGCCGTTGTGGCTTGATCGGACTCCTTCATCTTGATTTGATGGTATCCAGAGTATGCGTCGAGGAAACATAGTGAATCGTGTCCTGCGGTAGCATCGATGATCTGATCAATGCGGGGGAGGGGAAAGGGATCCTTAGGGCAAGCCTTGTTGAGGTCTTTGAAATCGACGCATAGGTGCCAGGATTTATCCTTCTTTGGTACCGTCACCAGGTTTGCTAGCCAGTCCGGGTGTTTTATCTCTCTGATGAATCCAGCCTCGAGTAACTTGGCTAGCTCCTCTCCCATGGCTTGTCGTTTGGGTTTGGAAAAGCACCGTAATGTTTGCTTGACCGGCTTGTATCCCTTCAGTATGTTTAGGCTATGTTCGGCCAATCTGCGTGGGATTTCGGCATATCGAAGGTGCGAGCAAATATGTCGATTTTCGTGTAAAGCGCCCATGAGGCGGCATTGACCGTGGGGTCGGTGAGCCCGATGGATCTTGTCTTACGAGTCCGTTGGGTGGACCTGGAATTTGACTATTTCGTCTGCTGGTTTGAAGGAGGCGGATTTAGATCGCTTGTCGAGTATTACGTCATCCCTATCCACCGTGGAGCGCAATGCAGTTAATTCTTCGGCCGCTAGGGCTTCAGACAATGCCTCAAGGGCTAAGGCGGCGGTTTTGTTTTCGGCGTGGAGTGCTATGTCCGGATCACTGGCAAGAGTGATGATTCTATTGGGCCCAGGCATTTTGAGCTTCATGTACCCGTAATGGGGTATAGCTTGGAAGCTTGCAAATGCATCTCGCCCTAAAAGGCGTGATATCCACTATTAAAAGGGGTCACCTGAAAGGTTATCTCTTCGGACCGATAGTTCTCCGGCGTGCCGAATACCACATCGAGTGTGATTTTTCCCGCACACCGTGCCTCCCGACTGGGAATAATTCCTCGAAAGGTTGTGCTGCTTTGCTCAATGCGGCTCCTGTCTATTTCCATTTTGTCAAGAGTTTCCTTGTAAATGAGGTTTAGTCCGCTACCGCCGTCCATGAGAACTTTGGTAAGTCGAAAACCGTCCACAATTGGACTTAGGACCAGTGCGGCAGGTGCCCGGACTGTTCTGAATTTTGGTTCATCACTGGCATTGAAAGTTATGGCCGTGTCGTTCTAGGGGTTTATTGCTGCAACTTGGCAGACTTCAGCGAGGCCGTGGAGTGCCCTTTTGCGCATATTGTTTGAGGTGAAAGTCTCGAAGACTGTCTGCACTGTATGGTTGTTGTCTTCCGTGGGATGTTGCTCTGCGGTATTTTTGATGAGGAGATCCTCGCCGCTCTTGGCCACCTGCCGGAGTATCCAACATGCTCTATGGTTGTGGGTTGGTATGGTATCCGATGTTGTGTGTGTCTTGCATGGCCTATCGAGCCATCCCTCTAGGACAATTCCGTGCCCTGTAATGGGTTTTGATTTTTTTGGTTACTGGATCGGGCGACCGACGAGGGTGCACCCTTTTTGTCCGGACGAGGGGTTTAGTGTAAACCGATGGCTCCCAAGAGGCTGCCTGAGTTATCCAGGCGCTTTCCAATTCGCAGTACTTCTGTACTATGGTTGCCATTGAGGATTCCCTCGTCCGTGCAATTTTTGCAGAATAATGAGACCGTGTCTTCATCACGGCAGTCTTTGATCTTGTCCTTGACAAGGAGGAATCTAGCCCAAAAGTGATGGACTGTTTCTCGGGACTGCTGTCTCATGTGGGTAAGATCGCTTATATCTGGGTGGGTGGGTGGATTTAAGTCTGAACCCTGACCCAATCTGGGATCCAGAGCTTGAGAAACTTCCGAGCTTAACAGTTCGGGCTCCGGGATATCAACCAATTTCTCAGGCCCATAGTTCGATTCTAAGTTCGGAGTATGGGTCAGGTCTTCCCGCGGGTGAGTATCCGGCTCTGTGAGCTCGGAGATCCAAACATAGTTCGTCCTCAACATAGGGGAAGAGTCGTTGCATTGCTCCTTCACTACCACTATCTGGTGGGTGACCGGTGGAGATTCAATTTCTCTCTAATCTGGTTTAAGCCCAATCCGATCGTGGTCCGTAGCGACTCCCAAGGCGGTGATGCGATCGAGGAGTTCATTTAAATACGACAACTCCATCGGATCCATCTGTTCGGAGTATTCTGAGCTGACGCGAAGGCGATTTTCGATGACACAAGAAGTCATCGTCGGCCCGATGGCCGAGCGGGCGACCATGGTAAAGTCGCCTAGCCGGAGGGTTTGGCCTGAGGCCAGGGCTACCCCGGAGGTGATGTTGTCCTTGTTAACAAGGCGATCCATCAAACCTATCTTCGACATCACAGCGGAACTCTCAATGAAAGCACCAATGTCGGTGTCAAAACCGACGGATCTCGGGTAGGGGGTCCCGAACTGTGCGTCTAAGGCTAATCGTAACAGGAGGCGGGGGACACGATGTTTACCCAGGTTCGGGCCCTCTTTATGGAGGTAATACCCTACTTCGTGCTTGATTGATCTTGATGAATATGAGAATTACAAGAGTTGATCTACCATGAGATCATAATGGCTAAACCCTAGAAGTCTGGCCTATGAGATTATGATTGTTGTCCTATGGACTAAACCCTCCTGTTTATATAGACACCGGAGGGGGCTAGAGTTACACAAAATTGGTTACAGAGAAAGGAATCTACATATCCGAATCGCCAAGCTTGCCTTCCACGCAAAGGAGAGTCCCATCCGGACATGGGACGAAGTCTTCAATCCTGTATCTTCATAGTCCAACAGTCCGACCAAAGTATATAGTCCGGCTGTCCGAGGACCCCCTAATCCAGGACTCCCTCAGACACTACAACCAATCTTTAGAAGATCTACCGAAGTCATTAGTAGGTATTTTAAGGCAGTGCTTTATGTTGTTGGGGAGTTGAGAGATGAGATGATTCGGCCTCCCTCCAACAATTGCCATCATAAAATACAAGAAAGCACCCGCTTCTATCCATATTTCAAGGTAATTTGTTTTCAAACAAAAGAGAAACAATTGATGAGAGTTATGAATAACAATAATTTTCTTTATTAACTAGGATTGTGTTGGAGAAATAGATGGAACTCATGTGCTTGCTAGAGTCCCAACACTACTGGAATTAGCTTATTTGTCGTCTGCCAACTCTTTGCCGTCCGCTGACTGATGGCAAAGAAGGTCTTTGCCGTCAGCCACACGAAAACGGATAAGCGCGACCAAATGGAAGGTGTGCCACACCATCAAGGGAGCTCCAACCCATTTGAGTACGGGGATAACTCGGTACGTGGTTTGCTACATGATTCATGCAATTTCATTCTTCATGGTAGTATTTATCCTTTCCAAAATGACTTAATATGCTTAGTTAGTTAAAAAAGGCATAACTACCTTGGATAGTTCATTTATGACATATTTAGCTCAAAAATGACATATAACCTTTAGATAGCTCTATAAAATGACTTAATATGTTTTAATTAGTTAAAAATGGCATAACTACCTTCGATAGCTCAATAACAACCTAAACTAATCTTAGCTAGTTCATTCATGACATAATTAGCTCTAAAATGACATAATAACCTTAGATAGCTCCGTAGAATGCCTAAATATGTTATAGTTAGCTAAAAATAGCATAACTACCTTGGATAGCTCAATAATGACATAATTAGCATACTTTGGTAAAAAATGGCATAATAATCTTGGTTACCTCGAAAATGACCTAAACTTAGCTTATTTTCCTCGAAAATGACATAATAACCTTTCTTAGCTCCAAAATGACCTATTTACATAGCAATATCATTCTTAATGCTAGCTTTAGCCCTTAACTAATATTTTGTTCCTCTCTCTCAGGCACAGTACCACAAGAAGCCTGTGCCAAGTCTGTTCGACCTCTATGGCATGGCCCATATGGCCCCGTACCAGAAGGCCAAGGCATTCACGGAGTCTGATCTAGATCATCCAGAGAGCTTCACCAACATCTCCTCCCACCACAAGCTTGTGAAGTACAGAGACAAGGGGAAGAGGAGGAAAGGGGAGGACTTTAACCCGAGCCAGGATCCTTTTGATACAAAGCTCGTGATGATATCTGGTGGCGGGAGGTCCCATGGCTCTCAAGGCATTGCTGATGGACTGATACATTGTCCTAAGATCCTCCCGCAGATCAAGAAGCGCCTGAGTAGCTCTGATCCTGAGATAACGCCTCGTGCACGGCCCGCGGAGATTGCCGTGGCGGTTAGTTATACGGACTCTGTGACCTTTCCTCCATTACATTGTGTGTGTGTCCGTCGATGATTACAATGCTAACGAGGAGTGCTGTTTTGCAGGCAGCGGTTGAGAAAGAGAGATTGAAGACCCAGGCGCTTTTGGAGGAGGCAAAAAGGGAGGCGACGGAGAAGGAGAGGGAGGAGAGGACGGCTAAGCTGTTGGAGGAGGAGAGGGATAGGAACGAGGCGTCTCACCGGGCCCTATACAAGCTCATCGTGGTACGTTTCTTGTGCATATTAGCCCAATCATGCACGTAATGTTCACATTACTAACTAATATGAGTGACTCGTGAGAACCAAATGTGCGAGACCATGTGCGAGAAAAGCGGTCGAGGCCCTCGCCGATGCCCAGTTGCTCGGTGGCCACGGTGAGTTTGATTTGAATGGTCCTTAGTTACTACTATTCACATTTCAGTTTGCATCATGCTAACGAGACATTATTGGAAATGATCTTTGGTTGACATGGCTCCCGAGCAAGCATCGACCAATCCTTCCGCGTCGCCAATGCGAACCCGACCGGTCCTTCACCTCATGCGCCAATGGCGCAGCCCGACCATTCCTACACCTCGTGATAGCAGTATTTTTCCTTCTTATTTAGCTTTGTTTAGTCCATTTATGACATAATTTAGCCTATTTAGTCCACAAATGACATAATAAGATGAAGAAAATCAAGGAAGAGGAAGGAAAGAAGGAATAGGAAGAAAAGAAGAAGAAGAAGAAGAAGAAGAAGAAGAAGAAGCTCTTCTTTTCCTCCTCTTACTTGTTTTTATCCGTAAATGGCATCATAACCTATTTAATTCGTTAGCTCAAAAATAGCATAATTTGCTACGTTAGCTCAAAAATGGCATTTTTCTTCTTATTTAGCCTATTTAGTCCATTTATGACATAATTTAGCCTATTTAGTCCACAAATGACATAATAAGATGAAGAAAATCAAGGAATAGGAAGAAATTTTTCTTCCTATTCTGCAGATTTAATTCACTATATGGAAGCTTGCATGGATGGAGTGCTTATTTCTCTGTTCTTCTTTTCGTTTGTATCGAAGAATAATGTGGAACTTGTTATATGGATGCATGGAACAATGTGTTGGATGAACATTGTGATATTAGTGTAAGATGTATGGATGAAACTGTGTTTCTTATGTATGTATATATGTTGTCATGGATGGAGCTATGTGTTGGATACATCATATGTCTGCTGTGCCTGTGAAAAAAATAATATGTATATATGTGTGTGAATTCCAGTGAAATTAAATGGATATAAATGAAAACAGGGGATATATAGCCTCTTTGCCGTCCGCTAGTAGACTTTGATCTAAGGTTTACCTATGTACTTGCGGGTTGGGAGGGGTCAGCTCATGATGCCCTCATACTTGCAAATGCATTGGAGAGGGAAGATGGGTTGAAAGTCCAACAGGTAATAAATTAGAGGCTACTACCTAAATATATTAATATTTCTACCCATAGCTAATAGTTGTTTGTTCATAGGAAAATTCTTCCTTGTTGATGCGGGGTATGCTGTGAGGCCGGGTTTTCTCCCACCGTACCGTGGCACGAGGTACCACTTGAAAGAGTATGGTCGCGGGAACCATCCTCAAAATGCTAAAGAGTTGTTCAACTTAAGACACTCTTCTTTGAGGACAACGGTTGAGAGGGCTTTTGCCGCGTACAAAAACTGTTGGAAGTTTGTCTACAATAAGCCTTTCCATGGTTACAAAGTAAAAATAGTGCTAGCTTGCACAATTCTTCACAATTGGGTACTTCAATACGGTGAGGATGAATATTTCCCGCCCGAGGAAACATGGGATCCGGAACCCAATGATGAAGATCCCAATGATATTGTCCATGACAATCATTCTTGGGCTCAGAAGCGAGATGAATTTGCAAGTCATATGTGGACGAATAGAGGGCTAGCAAACGTTTGATGTATCATGTGTCTTGGTGTTGTAAAACTATTGATATGTGTCTTGGTGTTGTAAAACAATTGCTGTACTGTTTTATTTATGTGCTGAAATATGTTTTTAGGTGCTGGAATGTGTTTTTTATGTGGTGGAATGTATTTTTGTGTGTTGGAATTCATTTTTATGAGCTGATATGTGTTAATAACTTCTTGAATGTTTATGTTGTAGATGGATGATGAGGTGCAAGAGGTTCCAAATGTTGGTGCTCTTCCCAAGAAGGCCCCCAAGGTCATGAATTGGACTCCACCTATGTCGGTGTTGATGTTGAAAGGTTTTTCAGAGGTGGCGGCAAGAGGTGCTAAGACTGACAAATTGAAAGTTGCGAAGTTGATATCTGCTTTCGTTGGTTATGACGTGTCTATTACTCAAGTGCACAATCATATTTGCAAGTGGCGCAATAGGTGGACAAGGATTGTTTATTTGAAGGGTTTAAGCGGGGCACTTTGGGATGATGACAAGAAGATGGTAGTTCTAGAAGAACAACACTATTTAGGCCACACTCAGGTATGAAATGAATTGTCTTATTATTGAAATGATGTTGAAATGAGTTGCTTTTGGTCATATGCTGATGCTTCATTGTTGAAATGATGTCTCTTTTAATTACTTTTATTCAAAAAATGATGTTGTAGGATCATCCAACAGATGCTGAATTGCTCAATTCCCCACTTGAGAACTACAATTATATGGAAAATTGCTTTGCTAATAAGCAGACCGCCGAGAATTATTCAATGCCACCGGTGTGCCACTGGGAATGCCTATTGTTGTGGAAGACAAAGATAAACCCAATGCAATGGAGGGGCAAGGAACAACTGATGAGGTATTGCAACGTCTTCCTGGGTCTAACGTTGTACTTCCTACTGCTAGTGCCACTCAGCCCCTTTCACCTACTTCAAATAAGAAGAGAAAGAGGGCATCAGGTTTGACCGAGGACTCACTCTAGTGTAGCAACATGACTGATGCTATGCGTGAGACTGCAAGTGTTATAAACAACACTTGCCATGCTGAAACACACCCTGACTTGTACAAAGTTGTCAGGGACCTTACCGTGTTTGATCAAAATGAGCGATTGGCTATTTTAGAATATCTCACAGAACATAAGGCAAAAGGCCTTAACTTTGTGAAGATGAATAATGAAGTCCGTCAAGCAGCGTTCAAACGTATCTTGAAAGCCAATCCTGGTATTCTTTGAGTTGATGTTAGTTGGTGCTCGTTGGACACTATCCTTTTGAATTGACTATTATAGCGTATTTCGAGTGAGGCTATGTAATATGAATCTAGTGATGCACTGGTTATTATTTCTTATGTAATTTGAATCAAGTGATGCACTGGTTATTATGTCTTATATAATCTGAATCTACTAATGCACTAATATAAACTATGGTGATTATGTCTTATGTTAAATGTTAATTTTTCTTCATATATCATTGTTCAGATTATGTTGGCATGGAATGGTTTGTTGCTCGAATTGTTTATATTATCTCATCGAACGTACGATAAAAATTCCGTTCACGCAACCTACCTCATACACGCTAACAAACACAGTCTCAGCACATCATGTCTTGTCTGATGCAGGCTACCAAACACAGTCTCAGCTCAGTATGCGTCAGTACATACATTGCTACCAAACAACCGCAGTTGCATGTACTCCCTCCGTTCCTAAATATAAGTCTTTGTATAGATTACACTATAGACTACATACGAAGCAAAATGAATGAATCTACACTTTAAAATGCATCTACATCGAGGGGGTGGGAGCGACCCGAGAGGGGGAGATCGCCCCCGAGGCTGCAGGGCACGGCGGGGCGAGGCGTCAGGTGGCGAGGTGGCGAGGGGCTGGGGAGGCGAGGCGGAGGCGTCCACAGGGGAAGATGGCCCACCCTCCGGGGCCACCGACGCAGGCGAGATGGGGCAGCCGGGTGGGCAGCGGATCCACCTCCGGGCCGGGCGAGGCGGGAGGAGGAGAGGAGGCGGGTAGACCACCAGGCCGACCTTTGGAGATGTCGCTCCCCTCGACGACGACCCGTCGAGGATCGGGGTCATCGTGAGAGGGCACTGGGGCGGCTGGCGGCCCTGCCTCCGGGCCGGGAGGCGAGGAGGAGGGGCGGGAGTCCTCGGACTCGCCCTCCTCGTCGGAGGCGGTGGGGCCTTGAGTGGTGGCCGGCCGTGGTAGTCTCCACGGTCCCGGAAGTCGTCGGGGACCCGGCGTCGAGGAGCGGGCGCCCGCGTGGTTAGGCGGCTCGGGCGATCTGAGGTCGAAGCCAGTCGTTGAAGACCCGGACCGAGGTCGCAGACTGGTGGAGTCGAGACACTTGACCTTGACCCTGACCTCCTCCTCCTTGCGCAGTGAGAGCTCATCAACCACCACCACCTTGCCCAAGAGGCGAGACATCTGGCGAATGACAAGCTCTGACCGCGCGATGTCAGGGAGACCGGAGATGAGGATCCAGGCGGTGTCGAGGGCGGCCACGGCACAGGCGTCGAAGCAGGCTCGGAGATCTCAACCACCCGGTGGTTGAGGCGAGGTGATCCGGCCACTCGCGTTCGTGGCCGTGGTGTGGTCGGGGAAGGCAGCGGAGAAGATGTGGTGGCGGTGGGGTAACCACCCAATCCCGCGACAGCGGTAGAGGTGGTTAAGCTCGGCCTCGATCATCTCGGGATGCCACCCGTCAGCAGCAGTGTGATCGCTGAAGGGAGGTGAAGGCGGGGGCATCAGGGACCTCAGTGGAAGAAGCCCAACCCCTCGATGCCGTGGCCATACATCATGAGCTCGGACACCACCGGTCTGTCGGACCGAGAATGGCGGGGTGGCGGATCCTTGCAGAGTAGTAAAGATCGGGGTTGACACGAGCGACCTGGTGTGCCCCCCTCACCCCACAGTTGAAGCAAGGGGGCGAGGAAGACCGGAGGCGGGCCCGGGCGAGGGGGCCACGGACCCGAGGACGGAGGATGGTCGGGGTGGGTCGGACGCCCGACGCCTTCTTCTTCTTGGCGGGGCAGGCGGCGGCAGGAGCGCCCGAGTCGGACCGGGGCGTGACCCGAGGCAGCGAGGCGGAACGTGGCGGCGGGTATTCGGAGTGGGGAGGATGCCGTCACGAACCGCCGGGCGGGGAGGAGGACCGGTCCCTGGGCAGGCGGGCGAGAGGCGGTGGCGCGGTTGCGACGGCGCTCGGGCGGCGGGACAGGGCAGTCATCCCGGCGGAGAGGAGGCGGCTGTCCCGGATCTCCGGAGCTTCGCGCGAGCTCCTCCTCCCGTCGGAGGGAGTCGAGGAGGCAGGACGAAGTCATGATCGTCGCCCCGCCATTTGCCGCCCGAGGCCGGGGCCTTGGTCGCGGGGCATGAGCCGCAATGGACCGGGAGGGCGGGCGCGGCTGCAACCAGCCGGCGAAGAAACCGCAGACGGCAGACGAGGAGGAGGAGCTGGCGAGATGGGGGTCTTGAGGCGAGTGGGGAGCAGAGGGACGGGGCTCGGGCGAGAGGAGTCCGAGGCAGGGGAGGCGGCGCGAGAGGGATGAGCGAGGGAGGATTTTGGGGTAGCCAAGGACAGCGGCATCTCCTGTCTTGGGCGGGTTTGGTGGCCCCCTTCCTCGCCCTCTGGGAGGTGGCGGCCGGATCATCACCCCTGGCGTGACCCCCTCCTCCTCGGTCCGCCGCCTACTCCCTTGTGCGGTCGGCCTCCTCCCGGTGGTTCTTTGGTGTGAGAGTGCCGGTTGGCGCCGCTCACCCCGAGGGCAGCCAGCGCTCCCCATCTCCAGCGGGCGAGCCTTGCTGCTGCCCGCAACTTGGAGCAGTCGCCCTCCGCCCCGCCGACTTCTGCTTCATCTTGCTCCTTTTACGCTCTTGAGTCTGTCCCTTTGGGTCATCTCGCCCTAGTGGCGTGATTCATGATCATCTTCCGTGGGAGGTGGGTCCCCCTCGCCCAAATTGAGGCCATTCGGGCCGGGAGATTCTGGATGGGAAGCTGGCGAGGCCCAGCGGCCTTGCGGCTCCCCTCCCGGACCAGGCCCCCTAGAGACCCTCCCTCCTCCTCGGGCAGGCGGGCGGCCCCCGCCCTCGGGGCCGACACAGTGATCGAGTCGCACCCTCCCCCCTGGCGGCCCTCGCGCTCTCGGCGCGTCGTGTCTTGGGGTCAAGCAGCCCCCAATGGCTCCTTGATCGTGCCCTATTCGGAACATCAGCGGCCGGCCCACGATGGCGCCGCCGCCCGATTAGTGGAGTACATGCGTGATGAACACATCGACCTAGTGGCTGTGTGCGAGGAGACCATCGCCGGGACTTTGCGCTCCGGAGCTCGACTGGTGAGCTCTCATCTATTGCGTGTGCTGGCTCCTTCTAGTGGGAGTCAGGGCCACTCGGGTGGCATCCTCCTTGGTGTGAAGGATGCCACCTTTGAGGTGGGCGGCATGGACCGGGCGAATTCTTCGTCGGCATGGAGGTCTTTGAGAGATCTCTCAATTTCAAATGGGAGATCATTATCGTCTATGGTCCGGTGACCATAGTAGGTCGGCCCCTTCTGGAGGAACTTCATAGGAAAATCTCGGCCGCCTCCCTCCCGTGGTTGTGGGGGGACTTCAACTGTTGAGGTGTCGGAAGACAAGAACAATGGCAATGTTAATTTTGCGGGATGGACATGTTTAACGACTTCATTGCCGACCTCGCCCTCAGGGAGCTTGATCGGGTTGGGGCTCGTTTTACTTGGACCAACCGCCAAGCCTCCCGACCCTCTCCGTCTTGGGCGGGGTCCTAGTTTCCCCAGTGGGACCTCCGATGCCCCTAGCCTCTCTTCGTGGCATCACCCGGATTGGGTCGACCCGTTCCCTACTCCTATCCTCTGCGGATGGCGCCCCGATCCCCGGTTCCGTTTTGAGGCTTTACGGCTCTCCCGGGCGGTTTCTCCAGCGCCGTCGGTGCTCGTTGGATAGAGGCTCGTGGCCATCCCCACCCCGCCCTCCTTCCTCCATAGGCGCGTGCACGTGCATGCGGCGTGCCCGCCAATTATGAAGGGTTGGGGAGCCAACAGGCGAGAGACTCGAGGAGGCGGAAGAAGGCTCTTCTGTCGGCGATCCGGGCCCTCGACTTGAGGCGATGCGATCGGCCTCTCTCTGACAGTGGCTGTCCCGTTATGACCTCGAAGACCAGCTCTCCGTGATTTACTCGATGAGGAAGCTTATTGGCGCATCGGGCGCCCGGCGTTGGAGTCTTGAAGGCGATGCTAATCGGCCTACTTCGAGCGATCGCGAATGGGCGCGTAGATGCAACACCATCTCTGCCTTTGGGATGGAACCACCCTCCTTCAGATCCCGAGATATTGGCGCCCATGTTGATAGCTTCTATCGCTCCTCTTCTCCCCGCTCCTCGGGCGCATCTCTCTGCCTTCGACTGCTGGGTGGCGACCGTCTGATCTCGGCGGCGACAATGCCGCCTTGATGGCCCCTTTTCCGAACTAGAGGTGCAGGAGGCTATCAAGGGCATGAATCCTCCTCGGCGCCCGGGCGGACGGCCTCCGGTTCTCTTCTTCCAAACCTTACGGGCGTGGTCAAACCGAGATCATGGCCATTTTCGAGAATTCTTCGTGGGCTCGTCGACTGGCCGCCTTAACTTTGGGACCATCTCCTCATTCCCAAGGTCCCGGGCGTGACATTCGCCGATTCCGCCCGATCACGGTCGTGCGTGATCTTTCGGATCTTGGCCAAAGTGCGCCAATAGGGTGACCTGGCGGCCGACCGGATCACTCACCCTAATCGGTCGGCGTTCATTAAGGGCGGTTTATCCTTGATGGGGTCTTGGTCTGCGAGGTTCTTCATGAGGTCGGGTCAAGCACACAAGGCGGTCTTTGAAGATCGATTTTCATAAAGCTTATGATACGGTTAGTGGCCCTTCCTTTGGGAAGTCCTACTGCATAAGGGATTTGACGACCGGTGGATCACGAGAGTCATGCAAATGGTCTCTTCTTGATGCATGCGGTCAATATTAATGGCGAAATCGGTCCCTTCTTCCCTACCCTCTGTAGGGTGCGCCAAAGCGACCCTTCTCCCGTTCCTCTTCAACATGGTCGTGGGCGCCTTGGCCTCCATTCTCGATAAAGGCAAGCGGCGAGGCCACCTTGAGCATCGTCCCCCATCTCTCTCAGAGGCGCGGGATCTCCATCCTCTAGTATCACGGACGACATGATCATCATGGTGAAGGCTCGGAGATGGACATCGCCAACCTCAAATTCCTCCTACTCTTGCTTTCGGCAGATGTCAGACCTCAAGATCAACTTTGATAAGAGGCGATGTTATGGTAATGGGGTACTCTCCCGGGAGTCGAGTGGCCATTGCCAATAGACTCAATGCCGCTTGGGCTCGTTCCCTCTACCTATCTGGGGCGCCCGCCGGTCACTCGCGCCTCTTGGCGCCGATCTCGCCCTCCGTGACCAAGCTCCAGACTAGATCGAGCCTTGGCGGGGAGGTGGTTGTCCAAGGCGGCAGGACTATTCTTATCAACTCCTCCTCTCCAGTCTCCTCTTATTTCTTATGAGTTTCTCTGACCTTCACAAATCTCTTCATAAGGAGATTGCCAAAATCGATCCGCTTCTATTGGGCTGGCGAGCATGGCAAGCGAAGTATCACATGGTCGGTGGCCTAACATCACAAGCCGAGGGAGCGGGGGGCTTGGGATCATGTGCTCCAAGCGGATGAATATAGCCCTCCTCTCCCGTTGGGTGTGGCGCATCTCGCTTGGTCATGGGGGCCTCTGGTGGACATTATCCGGAATAAATACTGTGGCCAACCCTTGCCATACGCGGAAGTCGGGTGGCTCGATTCTGGCGATCCTTGTCGGCTCCTCCGGTGCTCGCATTGGCTCCTCCATCTCGGTAGGATCCGGCGCTCCACGTTATTACGGTATGACCGTTGGGCGGGTGGCGCCCCCCTGCGGCTCGCTTCCCGATCTCTTTGCTATCTCTGTCGACCCGGGATCTCTGTTGATAGGGCCCTATTTGACCTAGGGCGCCTCGCTTTCCGTCGGCCATTTGGGCTGCTGGAATCCGCCGCTGGCGTGAGCTTCTTGAGTCGTCGCTCTTCATGAGCTTGGTTGGCGCCCAAGACCGTGTTCGATGGCATTTGGAGCCGTCGGCCAATTCTCTACCAAATCGCTCTATCGGCTATTGCCCCTCCGCCGCCCTCCCCTCTCTATGGTTTGGTCCGTCACTTTGCCTCTGAAGATCCAGTATCTTCATGTGGCGATGGATCCGGGACGGATCCCCTCGGTGTGGAGGTCATAAGCGTAATGGCCGGGCTCTGGTCTCTGCCCCCTGCATGCGTTCCGAGGACTCTAACCACATCTTCTTCTCTTGCACCTCTGCCAGTTCCTCTGGAGTTGTTTCATGAGCTTGTCGGTGGAAATGGACTCACACCAACTTCCCGACCTTTTCTTGAACTCAAGCGTCCCCGTCCTCCCGCCACATTAGGTGGGTGGAGGTTAGGACCCTGCACAGACTCTTTGGACCGTTAAGTAATAAGCTTGTGATCGGCGCTCTCCGCTTCGTCGTCTCTTGGCGCTCTCTACAAATTCTCGGGTTTCCTGCGGCTTTGGCGGCAGCTTAGCCGTCTCTGGGCGCGACGCCATCTCCGCCCTCATCGCCGACCTCGCTCGATGGCCGTCACTTTGTCGCCGCCGCCGCCGCCCTCCCATGGGTGCTGACTAACCCTGCGTGGGTCTCTCGCCCGACCTCGCTGGAGTCCTTTTTTGTTTCTTTGGGCTTGTTGGTGTGCCCTCAGTGATACCTTATGATTTCTGTTGTGCTACTTGGGTGTGTGTGTACGAACCGTTTGGGGTTGTATGCTTTGTGGCGGTTTGCTTTATCTATAAAGCGGGACGAAAGCCTTTTTCGGTAATGCATCTACATACATCCGTATGTTGTCCATATTGAAATATCCACAAAGACTTATATTTAGGAACGGAGGAAGTACTCGGCATGTCTAGACTAAGCATGTCTCAAAGGGAACAATATGCTAGGGTGGGAATAGCTACCAAACACACCCTAGCACGCTCAAACACACACTTA